>ML429184.1:1359-63790 GCA_005239525.1 Nicotiana knightiana | reverse complement strand
TTGTTGTTTTTAATTTTCTTAAATAGAACCTATTAAGAGTAAGATAAAAATTTAAAATATTAACATTAGATATAACATTAATATTTATAAAAAAAAAATAGTATAGATGTGTGGTCAAAAAATAGTTGTTCACACGTTCGGGGGTATGCGAACGCAGAGAATAATTGGGGCCTGGACAGATTAATTTATATGCGAAATAATGGCCATTTCCTTCATTTGTTTCATGGATGTGGGCGATTTTGAGGAGCTTCAAGAGGGGTTTTCTACCAAGCACCACTAAGTATGTAATTTCTTCATGTTTTTAAAGTTAAATACAAGTATATGCATGGAATTAGACATAGAAATTGGTAGGAAATCTGGAAATCTTAAAGAAACCTAGAAAATGGTAATTTGGATTTTTAGCCACGAATTTGAGCATGGAATTTAGAGTAAATTGTATATTTGAACTAGTAAAGCTATGGGTAGAATGTATCTTTGAGAAGTTTCGGATTCCGGGCACGTGGGACCGAGGGAATTATGGTCATTTCATTGAGCGGAGTTGGAAAATTATATAATTTGGAATTGTTGCAAATATTAGAGAATATTTTTATTGGTTTGTCGTTATTTGGATAGTTTTGGGGCGTTGTACGTCCGTTAGAGTCGTTGGAAGGTTTTGGAAGCCGGCTGTGGAATTTGGGAGCGAGGTAAGTCTCCTTTCTAACTTTGTGAGGGGGAATTGTCCCCCCAGGTGAACTAATTAAGTATGTGTTACTATCTGCGGGGGCTACGTATGCATGAGGTGACGGGAGTTCATGTGTAGCTACTATTATGCAATGTCCGGGATAGTCTAGAACCCACTAGCATGCCTTACGTGTTGTACCTGTGATCCTGCCTGTAATATTAAACTGCTAATATAATCAAAATCGTAATTGAATATCTGAAGAAGACTAGAGTTCATTTTCTTAATAAACTAGAAAGAGAATTGATTCCTCTGTGGATAATTGTATTCCTGGTAGGGTAATATTATGGAATATCANAAAAACTGCTTTCTTGATAAAAATACGGATTTATTATGTGGATATGTGTACATATGAGCACCTGAGTCGCAGGTATGATTCGCAAGCAGGCTAGCCTTATTATTTGTATGTATAACCGCGTCGCATGATCGATTCGCGATAGGGGAAGATAGATACATCTATGGTTCGATCCGTTCGACCCTCGGCAGTGCAAAGTTTATTATTGTTGGTCCGCGTCGTTCGACCATCGACATTGCTTGTGCATGATATTTACTGCGTAGTTACTATGATTTTGCCTGATTACTGGCCTGGAATTTTAAGTTGTCAATTGAAATGATAGAGATTTAAAGTTATTAAAAATTTTGGAAGAAGTTGTTTCTTCCCGTTGATTAATTATTATTTTATTAAATCACCCATGTTGATTAATTGTTATTGATATGACAAAGATATAAAGTGTTAAATGTGAACGGAGTTGATAATATTTATTCCTGATTTTAATAAATTGCCTATGACAATCATGCTTAGTGTCACACTAGAATATTCTAAATTGACCTTTAGCAAGTGTCTAATTTGACCTCTCGTCACTACCTCTCTGAGGTTAGGCGGGCGACTTACTGAGTACACGTTGCTATTTTTGTACTCATGCTACACTTGCTGTGCATTTTATTGCACAGGTACTTTCATAGAAATTTGGAGGATTGGAGACTTAGGGGGCTGCATCATCCAGAGTCGATCCGCAACTGACAGAGTCTCCCTCATACTGTATTACATTATTTTAATTTCCTTGTCCACTTATATTTCAGACAAGCTTTGTAGAAATTGTAAAATTCATAGAAATTGCTCATGTACTTGTGACACCGGGTTCTGGGATGTGTTGGGATATATTTGCTAAAGTGTAATATTCAAACCATTGTTTTATTTAACCGATTTTATTTAGTTAACATGTAATCAAGTGAAAGGTAATGATTTTCATAAATGATAAAATCGGAAATTATGTCAATTAATTAATGATTGGCTTGCCTGACAATGATGTCTGACGCCATCACGACTTTATGGATTTTGGGTCGTGACAACATGGTATCAGAGCTCTAGGTTCCCTTAGGTTTCACGAGTCATGACCAAGTCTAATAGAGTCTTGCGTATCGGTACAGAGACGTCTGTACTTATCATCGAGAGGCTACATGGCTGTTAGGAGTACTTCCCTTCTTGATTCCTCATCGTGCGATTTGATTCCTTTAAAGCTTATGCCTATGTTTCTTCATACTCAATCTTACGCGTCGCGAAGTGCTTGCTATGAATCAGGAATTGAAGGAATTGAAATGGAGTTACGGATAGGGTGCTTGATGTTTTCCATGCGTAATTGGTTGGGATTGTTGTTGCTTTCCTACAGAAGAATAATATTTTGTTTCAGCTTAGTAGTTGTGTTTCTGAGGGCCTTGAGATTGTGCTCAGGTAGTGAAGATGCTTACGATTGGTTATCGCGCGATATGGGTGTGATAGTAGGATGCTTGCCCATATATAGGGGGCAATAAATGACTTGAAGGGAGGTTTTCTTAGAGCGTGATTTTGAGATTTCAGCATTTTAGTTCTGGCGGAGGAAAGGCAATTGAACTATAAATGGTCAGGTTTTGGATTGATAAAGTAGTAAGACTTGGTGTTTTCAAGTGAGGTGGAATATTCACCTGTAACTGTGATGTGATATCGTCGTCATTGATCGAATGGAATGTGTTAAGTTCGTCGGTGCTATAGTTTCTTCGGTTGTATGGGGTCAGAGTATTGTGAAGAAGTATTAAAGAAGCGGCTTTCACAGACCGTGAGGTGCGGTGGTTCAGTACTGGATAAGTATTGATAATGAACGCGACACGAGGAAGATGAATTTTGGAAATGTTAGGTGTAAGAAAAGGAAGTCGGGTAGCTTCTTGCAGGAGTGAGTTTAACCAAAGTGGGAGAGCGGCAGCATAGTGGTGAATTAGAAGATATTGTAGCGCATTTAGTAGATGTCCATGAGGAGCGGACGGACAAGTAATGTTGGTGAATGAGAACAGGCTTAGGATGTGGGTATTGATGTTGTAGAGAGTGTGCATTACAGCGTTGTTGGAAGGTGTCAGTTGGTGATTTCCACATGTGGGTTATCTCCTATGAGTAGGTTAGTGGTTGTGTAGTTGGCAAGTTTCCATGAGGGATTCTAGTGGCTATTCAGTGGAAGGCAGAATGTGAGAATGATGCTAGAGAATCTGAGTGTTTAGGGAATGCTAAGAGGAGAATTCGGAAGAATTGGGTGGATTGGTCAAGCATAATCATGTTAACAAAGGAGAAAGGATCTCAACAGGGTCTAGAGTGGTGCAAGAAGTAGCTTCATGCTAAGTGGGGGAGTCCCACCGCCTGCAGTTGGGTGATAGGATTTTGTTCTCATGGGGTTACGGATTGTCGGTGTATTGGCAAGTTATTACAACTAAGGGAAAGGAGTGAAATGGTTATTGTGCGTGGGATTTGATGAATTTGTGCAAAAGTTGGCCCTGTCGGGCTAGGGTTAAGCTTTGGAAGATTCAGAATTTTAGTTAAGGCATAGGTGAGTTGTCAGGGTAGTGACTCAGTCACGTGCTTCAAGGAAAAAGGTGTTCATGTGCTAGAAGAGCCTTGGAGTTGATTGTATTCGGGGCCAGTCGGAGTGGGTGACTCTCAATAGCGGTCCTAGTGATTTCAAAAGTTAAGAATGCGGCGTTTAAGGGTTTCAGGCAGCAATATGATCGAGAATCGAGCTTTTCTAGAATAATTCCCGAGAAAAAGGACGATGGCTTGAATGTTCTATGATATGTTTTAGCGTGCTGGATAGTATTGGAGGAGTGAGAGAAATAAACTCCGGATTGTAGAAAGGTTATCAGGAGGGTATGAGACGGGTTACGGGATTTAGGCAGCATGGTCTCGTGAATCAAGGTCACTCGTGATTTAGGGTTGAGTTTGCTATGAGTTGAAGGAAGTTGCTATTATTCCTGAAGCAATTGAAGACTATTAAAATAAGATAGATTGATTAGCCATGGTTGAAATGGCACATTTTCAGCAGTGATCAGTTCCTTCGGTGTGATTAAGTTATGCATGTGGTTTGTGCCGGTGTGTGCGGGGCTTGTCGGTCGTCGTAATGGATTTCATGTGGGAGCATTTGAGTGTTATGACATGTCAGGTGTAGGCGGATCCTGGACGGGTTATGGTGGTATAGACTACTACTTAAATGTTTGCATGTTGGGTGATTATGAGAATTCACTCGTGTGTTGAGATGGTACTCTCGAATTGAGTTAAGTAAAAGGTTTCTATATGATGAAGTGTTCACCCTATTGGTGGTTCAGAAGTTATGATGGAATTCTTGCGCTACCTCATATTGGCATGTTAGGTGCGGTAAGCAGTATGTAACTGGGAGTGAGAATCGAGATTGCGATTCGGTGTTGATCAGGATGTCATGAGCTCGGAAGAGCAAGAAAAAGTGATTTGAAAGTTCAGAGTAAGCTAGTGTTATCTTCAGTGTCACCTGAGATCCATATTCAGTTAAAGAGGCTTTGTACCCTGGTCATGGGTTCTTGATTTGGTTTGCAGCATTAGTGTGGTCGGTGGTATAGATGTGCAGACTTGTTGCCTTGTGTGGAAGGTCGTGGAACCATGACCACGAAAAGATTGTATAAGTGTGACATGTAGTCACTTGATGGATTGAGGATTTGGACTGAGTATAAAGGAGTGCAATATTGTTTATTTGAGCATTTATGTCTGGAAGGCGTTCAGTTCATTTGGTTGTGAATGTGGGGTGTTTGTCCCGGCTATGATGGTTGTTCTCGCGTATTATGAGAGAAAGAGGGTTAATATGGACCTAGGTAAAATCTATTAGGTCAGTTTGGTGCGAGCAAGGTAGACTTGATGTTTGCGGCTGGATCTAAATATGATTATATTTAAATATGATTATGGGATCCGTATGAGCCAGGCATGTTCATTTCAGTAGAGCGTTTTTTCATGGAAAGGTATTAGAACAACAGATGTTGTTCCGTCTTCGTCAAGTTCATGTGATATTATGATTGTGTCGTGTGAGTTGTGAAACGACTTGATAATTTCCTATGTGTGGAAGTCCCGCGTAGTGGGGATGTTATATGAGCAGGATAGCTCTTGAGATCCAGAGTGTATATATATATATATATCGCACCTCAGTTGTGCTTGAGTTTTGTAGCATACGGATTTATTAGTCTCCCCAGGATAGTATTATGCAATTAGCGTGCTTATAATCGAAGTTCAGTAATTTGTAATAGTGAGCAAATCAGCTCCATATATATATCTTCTTATGTAATTTTTTTTTGTGTGGATTGGGTGGCACGTTGCCACGGGTATGTTATTCGGATCGGGTTGCACGCCGCAACAGTGTGATGATGAGTCAGGTTCCTATATTTATTTCTCTTGTGTCTTACTTCCTATTTTCTGAGAAAAGTTCATATTAGTTGCGTGAGTTGAATAGTCCCTTCCTGGGTCATTTTTTATTATCATGTTTGAGTTATGGCCTAATGGCGCGATGTGGTATCATGTGAGGCTGTTAGTCATGTTTGGGGTGATTTGTTGTCTGAGCAGTTCATACTGGGCGTGACGAGATTATCAGATCACGGATCAGTGCGATAAGGTTATGTGAAGTGTATATTAAAGGAAAAATACCATTATTCAGGTTCGTAATGAGGTGATGATTCTAGTGAACATGAGATATTCACTGATTTGTTAACTTTGCAGTTGGGTATGAATTTCTACACATCTCCTCCGTTGTGGTGGTATCGTCAGCATTATGGCAGGATGTATGTATATATAGCATGAGGTCTATTGGGAGCATCAGATTCGTGGAATTTTGGCTATTAAGGTTCAGGGAACATCATTGTGGTTAAATGATGAATTTTGCGATCCATGGTGCTAATTCAGCAAAGGTATGCAGTCATGTTCTGGTATATCGTGTGGTAGTTGGTACGATGTTTATATATTGAAACGAGGCCTGACAGAGAAAATTTCAGGTATTGGAACTAGGTTCTGAGCTTATTATATAGATAAAAGAAGAAATCTTCATATTTGATCAAGCTAATGTACTCAACCGGATGTGGTAGCACGGGCAGGTGCTCGAAATGTTAAACAGTGATTTCAGATAACTCCAGAGCAGTTCTTAGCACGTTCGAGGATGAACGTCTGTTTAAGTGAGGGAGAATGTAACGACCCGACCAGTCGTTTTGAGCTCTAGCGCGTCGTTCAGCGGTTTGAAGTCGTGAGCAGCTCCATTTCAGGTATTATGACTTGTAGGTGTGGTCGGAATTGAATTTCGAAAAGTTTAGCGTTGATTTGGAAGAAAATTCTCATTTCAGAAGCCTTAAGTTGGAAGAATCAACTACGATTGGAATTTTGAGGAAACGACCTCCGAATCAGGATTTAAAAGTTCCTGCAGGTTTGTAGTATGATTTCGGACTTGGGCATATATCCGGATCGGGTTTTGGATAACCCGGGAGTGTTTCAGCGTATATTATGGAAGATAGCATTTTAGAAGAATTTCATAAATTTAGGCTGTAAGGCATTTCAGTGTGATTGATGTCAGTTTAGGATTCCGAACCTGGAATAGCTCCGTATGGTGATTCTGGAGTTGGGTGCGCGATCGGAAGTGAATTCGGATGTCCATAGGTTATTTTGAAGTCATTTGGCTAAAGATAGAAATTTGAAGGTTTTTGAGAAATCCGACCGAAAGTGGAAATTTTGATATCGGGGTCGGAATGCGATTTCGGAAGTTGGAGCAGGTCTGTAATGTCGAATATGACTTGTGTGCAAAATTTGGGGTCAATTGGACGTTATTTGATAGGTTTCGGTATCTGATGTAGAAGCTTGAAATTTCTAAGTTCATAAAGATGGGATTTGGGTGTGATTCGTGGTTTCGATGTTGTTTGATGTGATTTGAGGCCTCGACCTAGTCCGTGGGATGTTATGGGACTGAGTCGTGTGATTTGGACGGGGTCTCGGGGGGCCTCGGGTGTGTTTCGGAGCAATTTCAGACCATTTTTCTCTACTTTGCTGTTGTTGTCTTCTGGTGTATCTGGTGTGCTATGCGATCGCGGTCCCTTGTGTGTGATTGCATAGAAGGAAATTTGAGAGCTTCTGGATTGGCTTGTGCGTTTGCAGATAAGAGAGTGCAAACACGGTGGCTTGGGGTGTGATCTCTACGCGAACAGGGTAAGGTGTGCGAACGCGTAGAAGAAAGGGGAGTTGGGGGCCTAGGGGCCCTTTGGCTTATGCGAACGCAGGGAGAGGACCGCAATCGCGGAGTGTTGGCTCGAGGAAGCTCTGCAAATGCGTTCAGAGGTATGCGAACGCAGAGAGTAAATTGGGGCCTGGGCAGATTAATTTATATGCAAAATGTTGGCCATTTCCTTCATTTGTTTCATGGATATGGCCGATTTTGAGGTGCTTCAAGAGGGGTTTTCCATCAAGCATCACTAGGTAAGTAATTTCTTCATGCCTTTAAAGTTAAATACAAGTATATGCATGGAATTAGACATGGAAATTGGTAGGAAATTGGGAAATCTTAAAGAAACCTAGAAAATGGTAATTTGGATTTTTAGCCACGAATTTGAGCATGGAATTTAGAGTAAAGTGCATATTTGAACTAGTAAGCTATGGATAGAATGTATCTTCGAGAGATTTTGAATTCCGAGCACGTGGGACCGAGGGCATTTTTGTCATTTCGCTGAGCGGAATTGTGAAATTATATAATTTGGAATTGTTGCAAGTATTAGAGTATATTTTCATTGGTTTGCCGTTATTTGGATAGTTTTGGGCCATTGTGCGTCCGTTGGAGTCGTCGGAAGGGCTTGGAAGCCGGTTATGGAATTTCGGAGCGAGATAAGTCTCCTTTCTAACTTTGTGAGGGGGACAATTCCCCCTATGTGAACTAATTAAGTATGTGTTACTATATGCGGGGGCTACGTACGCACGAGGTGACGGGAGTCCGTGCATAGCTACTATTATGTCATATCCGGGTAGTCTAGGACCCACTAGCATGCCTTACGTGTTGTACCTGTGATCCTACCTGTAATATTAAACTGCTAATATAAACGAAATCGTAAGTGAATATCTGAAGAAGACTAGAGTTCATTTTCTTAATCACCTAGAAAGAGAATTGATTCCTCTGCTGATCATTGAATACCTGGTAGGGTTATATTATGGAATATCATTAAACTTGGAAAATGAGTTTCAAAACAAAGATTTAAAAGCTATATTTCATGTTCCTTTAAGAAGAATTTTACCACTTTCCTCAGAAAAAACTGCTTTCTTGATAAAAATACGGATTTATTATGTGGATATGTGTACATATGAGCACCTGAGTCGCAGGTATGATTCTTGAGAAGGTTAGCCTTATTATTTGTATGTATAACCGCGTCGCATGATCGATTCGCGAGCGGGGAAAATAGATGCATCTATGGTTCGAGTCGTTCGACCCTCGGCAGTGCACAATTTATTACTGTTGGTCCGCGCCGTTCGACACTCGCCATTGCTTGTGCATGATATTTACTGCATAGCTGCTATGATTTTGCCTGATTACTGGCCTGGAATTTTATGTTGTCAATTTAAATGACAGATATTTAAAGTTATTAAAATTTTTTGAAGAAGTTGTTCCTTCCGGTTGATTAATTGTTATTTTATTAAATTACCCATGTGGATTAATTGTTATTAATATGACGAAGATATAAAGTGTTAAATGTGAACGGAGTTGATAATATTTATTTCTGATTTTAATAAATTGTCTATGATAATCATGCTTAGTGTCACACTTGAATATTCTAAATTGACCTTTAGCAAGTGTCTAATTTGACCTCTCGTCACTACCTCTCTGAGGTTAGGCGGGCGACTTACTGAGTACACGTTATTTTTTTTGGTGCTCATGCTACACTTGCTGTGCATTTTATTGCACAGGTACTTTCATAGCGATGTGGAGGATTGGAGACTTAGGCGAGCAACATCATCCCGAGTTGATCCGCAGCTGACAGAGTCTCCCTCATACTGTATTACATTATTTTAATTTCCTTTTCCACTTATATTTTGAACAAGCTTTGTAGAAATTGTAAAATTCTTAGAAATTGCTCATGTACTTGTGACACCGTGTTCTAGGATGTGTTGGGATATATTTGCTAAAGTGTAATATTCAAACCATTGTTTTACTTAACCGATTTTATTTATTTAACATGTAATCAAGTGAAAGGTAATGATTTTCATAAATGCTAAAATCGGAATTATTTCAATTACTTAATGATTGGCTTGCCTGACAATGATGTCCGGCGCCATCACGACCTTACGGATTTTGGGTCGTGACAACATATAGTAGATTATAAGTCGATGATTCAACTGACACACATGTGTATTTGATGAAAAATCATATATATTAATTAGGATCTTGACAAGTCTATCAATCCCTAAAAGAACCCCATGTTGGCTTCTTTTAGGGATTGATTGAATTGTCAAGATCCTAATTAGTATATATAATTTTTCATCAAATATATCTGTGTGTAAATTGATTCATCGACTTATAACCTACTCAGATGCATCGTTGAATATTTAAAACAAAACGTCTCGACCTATATCAATTGATCTGTTATAATTGATTCACCGACTTATAACCTAGTGATGAATGAATGAAATTCATTAACTCTGTTATAATACAAATAATGAATACAATATCATATACTATAACATGCTATATATATAGTTAAAGCAGCACGAAGTGTGTGTGTGATATATATACACACACTAACATATACTATAACAAGTAATATATACGTTATAGTCTTACAGTGAAGTGTGTGTGTGCGTGTGTGTGTGTATATATATATATATACACACTTTGATAGCCGTATATATGTATCAATCCCTAAAATAACCCGACCATAACACACACACTTCGTGCTGCTTTAACTACATATATACGTTATATATAGCCGCATATGTGTATCAATCCCTAAAATAACTTGACCATGTGTTATATATATGTTTATATATATATATATATATATATATATATAGATTCATCGACTTATAACCTACTCAGATGCATCGATGAATATTAAAAACAAAATGTCTTGACCTATATATATATAAAACACGCTTCGTTGTACAATTTTAACTACATATATAGCATGTTAGAGTATATTTTAGTGTATTCATCTCTTGTATTACAAAAATGTTAACGGATTACATTTATATTATTTAGATAGTAAATATAAAAGTGATTTTTAATTTTGACCAATGTTGACCTGAAAAGAGACCAACTTTAGTCGCTAATTATCCAGAAATTAAAATTATCGAACAAAATTGGTCGTTAAATTTAAATCAGATTTATTTCTATTTTATATAATATTTAAAATAATATTATAATTTCTAAACGTTAGAACTGGATCCCAGATTAGGGTCAAAGTTGGTCTCTATCTGCTTCCCCTTTCGTAAGCAACCAAATTTGGTCACTAATTTAAATTATATTTTATAATTTTTTTAAATAATAATATAATTATTAAAATTTTATAACTGGGTCCCAGATTAGCGACCAAAGTTGGTCTCTATCTGCTTTCCCGTTGGTCGCTAATTTTAAATTATATTTAAATTTATTTTTATTCCCTTGACACAAGATGTCTAAGTCTAAAGCTTAGTGTAGTAGCCAGTTGGGGTTCAAACTCTCCGTAAGAGTTCAAGTTCAGTTAACAGTTCCTGCACATTGTAATTTTTCTTTCTAGTGCTTCGGACGGTACATTATGCAGAAAGTGAGTCAATAAGCTCGTATTGTACATAATTAACTGGAATCCAAAGGTAAAGCTAGATTCGGGGTCCTATAGATATGCAGAGACTTTTCTAACATGGTCCACACTCCACATCAACTTTGGAGCAACTTCTTGCCCACTTCTATATATGGAGGTATCATCACCATGGCTAATATTCAACACTCGTACAACACATATTGTAGTCCACATTATCTTGCAATTCTGCTTAAACAATCCTGAATTTTCAGCAAAAAGAAATGGCTGACGAAGTCGTCCTTTTGGATACCTATGCGAGCATGTTTGGGGTGAGGGTTAGGATTGCCCTGGCTGAAAAAGGCATAAAGTATGAATACAAAGAGCAGGATTTGTTGAATAAAACCCCTCTTCTCCTACAAATGAACCCAATTCACAAGAAAATTCCAGTCTTGATTCATAATGGAAAACCAATCTGTGAATCCCTCGTTATTGTTCAGTATATAGATGATGTTTGGAAGGACATAACCCCTAATTTCATGCCTTCTGATCCTTACAAGAGAGCTCAAGCTAGGTTTTGGGCTGATTATGTTGACAAAAAGGTATGCAAAATATCACATTATTTAGTTATGTTAGTACGTTTAATTTAAGTCCTATATTTTTTAAGAGTTTTTTTTAGCTATGTCAAAATTCTGATGCTAGTAGAATATACAACCAAAAAATATTATTCTTTATTCTGCATAATATTAACATGGGATAAATTTAAATAGAAAATCATTATCAGAGAAGATTCATATAACAAAATCCAACTTGTTCAGGACAAAGACTTATCGTTGTTTTGGTCAAATTTCTCAATATTTATAAGATAAAATGGGCGAGTTGGACTAAAGTGCGAGAATCAATATAAAAAAATTGATTGGTCAAGGTGGACAGATCAATTTGAGCTAAAAATGAGCCATAACTCAACTAGTCTAATTCAATATCATTTTTCATTTGTTTATTTTTTTTCGTTTTTATTTGTTCAATTATCAAATAATTCATTGACTTCTTATTCATCATGGCTATATCTAACTAACCATAACCAAAAAAGTTATTTTTTGTGTGATTTGGTAAGTTCTTTTCACAAGTCAATTTGGTTGGTCCAAGCTATTAGATGTGCTAACTTGGCTCATGCCTAACTGACCCGCTAATGAATATATATGTCTAAGCGAAATCATCCAAACATGTGCATATTAGAATCAGTGGCGGACCCAGGATTTTGTGCAAGCAGGTTCAATCTTAGAAATACATAACTTTAGTCGTAAAATAGTAGTTGTCAAGTGGGTTCAAATAAAATATTTATACAAAATTTACTCTACTTTAATCGTAATTTATACATATACACAATAATATTTTTTGGTGAAGCGGGTTCAGTTGAACCCGCTTGCCACCACGTGCTTCCGCCACTGATTGGAATTATCCTTTTGGTTATATCTTTTTCTTTTGTTTGGGAGGATGCAGATATATGAGAGTGGAAAGAAAATGTGGACATCAAAAGTGGAGGACCAAGAAACAGCCAATAAAGAATTTATAGAGTGCCTGAAATTATTGGAAGGGGAGTTAGGAGACAAGCCATACTTGGGAGGAGAAAGTTTTGGATTTGTGGATATGGCCCTTATGCCTTACTATAGTTGGTTCCCTGCTTATGAGAAATTTGGCAACTTTAGCATAGAAACCGAATGTCCTAAGATTGTGGCATGGGCAAAAAATTGTATGCAAAAGGAGAGTGTCTCAAAGTCTCTTGCTGACCCTGACAAAGTCTATGATTTTATTGTGATGGCAAGACAAAAGTGGGGCATTGCGTAAGCGACAAAAACGGATCTAGAGTGAGTTCTGCAATCAAGTGAACTTGTTGTTTCTTGTTCGGACTATGTTTTCATATAAAAAGAATTTACAAGTTTACATATAGTAAGTTTCCTTTTTCTTTTGAAATTGAGACGAAACCTGAAAGGTTGTGTTTGTGATGATTTGGTGTGCTTTTATGTAGCAAGCAATAAAATACTGTTTACTACTCTGGCATTTTATACAGTGAATAATGTAATATTTGGAGGTTTCGCTTGCTGCTAAGAAACTGGTCCAATAATCTTATTTTCTTCTCCTCTCATTATTTGAGTATCTGCTGGTTATATAACTTAGAATCCGATGCGAGCCTACGAAGTAAGGGTCTCGTGTCTGCCCACTCTTTAACTCATAAGTTATACCAACAATTTAAAGCACATAGAAGCTAATAAAACATGCTGCATTTGGCATCAACTAATATTCCACAACATGTTACTACGACATTGGATGTAGAATTGAAACAAGTAAAGGATGAGATTAGCCTCTGCTTTTCAAAACAATTAAAAAAAAAAATAGACATGTATACATAAAGGTATGAGACTAGGGACAGTTATGTTAATAAAAAGAAACAGGAAAAATAGTAGTAAAGCAGAAATGTAAATAACCAGAAATAGAATCTGAAGATATATTTTCGAATAAAATCGAGCACCGAATGTACAGTGTGTCCTTAAGAAAATTATTCCCCTTAAGTATCCGAGATGTTGGAATATTGTTCCCCGGGATAGATCAATTTAACTCACCAGAGTATCGATATAAAAAGCGCCGTTGAACAGCGAATCACTTAATGACTATAAATCACACTGGAATTTAAATGTGCAGAAGAATGAGAAGAAGTTCAGAAACTTTCATCAGTAAAATTTCTGGGATTAAGGCATATTTATAATTATTTTCTAGCACTATTTCTGAAAAGTTTGCAACCTTTCAGAAACAGCCATGGCAGTTGGAACAGGTGAGAACGTTCAAAATATTTTGGGAAAAGAATTAAAATAATCCGGCAAAAAAAAGACCGAGTCATGGGTTATTCGGTGTTGAGTTTTCAATAATTAATCAAATTAAATTAAATAGTTGAAAGAAATTTTGTCCAAAACGATTAATGAATCAATCGATCTTTGACCAAAACTGAAGTCGAAGCCGAGTCGAGTGACAATGATAATGGCGCGAGGCTTACCTTCTTTCCAACCTATTTAACATCAAGGGAATTGCTTTCTCAATATAAGTACATCCCTTTTCTTTCCACCACCGATGAGGACAATTACCTTTCCAAAGCATAAGGAAGTTCACTTTCCCTTCACATTTCTTCCCTCCATTTCCCATTCGCCAAACTTCAATCCCAACAATCCCGACATGAATGGGGAATGCCTATAAGACAAAGAAATGCACGGACGAGTGTATGATTTACAAGCAATGATTAATTGCATCTGGATAAGTAGGTTTTCCTTTGAACTTTCTGTAGTGAACTTATATCAAATATACTCGGTCAATAGGTAGATTTGATATCTTTGAACCGTCGAGCTTTGTTGTATACCTAGACAACATAAGTCACACAATCAACCCTTAACCATCTATGGTTCTCACAATTGTGTTCATTTCAGCCGTGAACACCGCCTGATTTTATGAGTGCTTAGAGAATAGGCCTTTAGACACATTATCCTATAGACATATTATCTGGTCATTTCCTGCTAGACTTACCAAATCATTAAGAAGCTTTAAACTTTATTGACTCATCAAAAGCCTTAATGCTTTACCCTGATTTCTGAACATTGTCTCCATCACAAGAATGGGTTGAGTTATTTGACAATGTTGAACCGCCATTCATAACTTTGTTTCATCTCTTTGAACCTAACTCTTGGGATCTTCAGTCTACTAGGTAGAGTTACCACTATGATGACTTATCTTAAGCCTTAACCCCATTCCTATCGATGATCTTTCAACTGCCTCTCTAGATATGCCTTTTGTAAGTGGATCTGATATCTTTTGACTTTACGCAGTAAATCATTATAACACCACTATAGAGTAGTTGTCTAACGATATTGTGTCTCCGTCGTATGTGACGAGATTTTCTATTATACATAACGCTTACTTCCCTACCTATTGCCGCTTGACTATTACAACGTATACATATAGGTGCCAAAGGTTTGGGCCAAGATGGAATATCTTACAAGAAATTTCGGATCCATTCAGCTTCTTCACCTACCTTGTCTAAAGCTATGAATTTGGATTTCATTGTAGAACGGGCAATGCACGTTCGTTTGGATGATTTCCAAGACACTTCTCTACACCTAATTGTGAAAATGTGTCCATCTGTGGATTTAACTTCAGATGATCCGGTGATTCAATTAGCATCACTATATTCCTCAATCACGGAGGGATATTTGTTATAATGCAAAGTGTAGTCTTTGGTATGTTTCAGATACCCCAAAACTCATTTCATTGCCATCTAATGTATTTAATTGGGATTACTTGTAAACCAACTCAGTTTGTTAATAGCACATGCTATATCTTGTCGCATACAATCCATGATATACATCAAAATTCCCAATACTCTTGCATACTCCAGTTGTATTCACTTTCACCTTCATTCTTTTGAAGTGCATAACTCACGTCAATTGGGTGTTGGAAATGTTGAAATCCAAATACTTGAACTTGTCAAGTACTTTTTCAATGTAGTGAGACTGTGATAATGCTCGACCTTATGGAGTCTTGTCAATTCTGATTCCTAATATCACATCAGCAACTCCTAAGTCTTTCATGTCGAATTTTCTAGCCAGCATGCGCTTAGTAGCATTTATATTTGTCATATCTTTTCTCATTATCAACATGTCATCAACATATAAACAAATAATGGCTTCATGACCTGTAGTGTTTTTAATGTAAATACATTTGTCACACTTGTTGATTTTAATCCCATTAGTCAATATTGTTTGGTCAAATTTAGCATGCTATTGTTTTGGTGCTTGTTTAAGTCCATAAAGCGACTTAACAAGTTTACACATTTTCTTTTCTTTACCAGGAACCGCAACACCCTCAGGTTCTTCCATATAAATTTCTTCCTCCAATTCTCCATTTAAGAAAGCTGTTTTAATATCAATTTGATGGATTTCAAGATCATACACGGCCACCGGTGCCACTAACACCCTAATATATATTGTCCTTGTTACTGACGAGTAGGTGTCAAAGAATCAAGACCTTCCTTTTGTCTATAACCTTTGACAACAAGTCTTGCCTTATATTATTCAATAATGCCACCAGCTTTCATTTTCCTCTTAAAGATCCATTTCGAACCGAAAGACTTATTTCCTGGAGGAAGATCAACCAATTTCCATGTATGGTTATCCAAAAACTAATTGAATCTTACTATGACCGCGTCTTTCCAAAATGTAGAATCTAAAGAAGACATAGCTCTTTTGAAAGTTTGAGGCTCATTTTCAAGCAAGAATGTCACAAAATCTGGTCCAAAGGAAGTATATGTTCTTTAACGTTTGCTATGCCTTGGACCCTCTTCACTTGGAGTATTTTTCTTTGGTTCTTCCCGTGGTCGTTTAGGTATTTCACTTGACGACTCACATTCAGTTTAATACAAACAAATATTTCAAAGAATTCAATATTATCTGGTTCAATTACCATATTAACATGAATTTTGAGATTAACATATTTATGAACCAAAAACCGATATGCTTTACTATTTGTAGTATATGCAATAAAAACACAATCCACAGTTTTTGATCTGAACTTTACCCTTTTGGATAAAGGTACTTGTACCTTTGCTAAACACCCCCACATTTTGAAATAATTCAAGTTAGGTTTTCTTGTTTTCCATTTTTCAAATGGAATAGATTGCGTTTTTGTGGGGTACTCTGTTGAGTATTCGGTTAGCTGTAAGGATAGCTTCCCCACTAAAAATTCTACGAAAAGTTGGAGCTTATTAATAAAGCATTCATCATTTTCTTTAATATCCGATTTTTCTTTCCGCAATGCCTATTGAGGTTTGTAGGGGACATTAGTTTGATGGATAATTCCATATTCCGAACATATTTTTGCAAAAGGAGATTCATATTCTCCACCCCTATTACTTCTAATCAATTTAACCTTTTTATTCAATTAATTCTCCACTTCATTCTTGTATTACTTAAATGCTTCAATTGCTTCATCCTTATTATTAAACAAACAAACATAACAATATCGAGTGCAATCGTCAATAAAAGATATAAATTACTTTTTCCCACTATGAGATGGTGTTGACTTCATATCACAAATATCAATATGAATTAAGTCTAAAGGATTTGAATTCCCTTCAACTGACTTATAAGGATGTTTGACAAACTTAGATTCAACACATATTTGACATTTTGATTTATTACACTAGAATTTAGGCAATACTTCTAAATTAATTTACTTCTGCAAGGTTTTGTAGTTGACATGTCCTAAACGAACATGCTATAAATCATTTGACTCCAATAAATAGGAAGCTAAAATTTTATTAATACTATCAACAACCATTACACTGTGTTTGAAAAAGCCCTTTATGATGTAGCCCTTTTCAACATACATATCATTCTTGCTTACAACAACTTTGTCAGATACAAATACATATTTGAATCCATTCTTAATAAGTAAAGAAGTTGAAACTAAATTTGTCCTAATAGTAGGAACATGAAGAATGTTGTTGAGCGTTAACATCTTCCCAGAAGTCATCTCAGGAATATCTTCCCATAACCCTCAATCTTGGTTGTTGCAGTATTTCCCATGGAAAGCTCTTCTTCGGGACCAGCAATAGAGTAAGTTGCAAATGCTTCTTTGACAGCACAAACATGTCGAGTGGCTCCAGAGTCAATCCACCACTCATTCGGATTTTCAACTAAGTTGTATTCTGAAAGCATTATATACAAATCATCAATATCATCACTCTTCTCCACTATGTTAGCCTGTCCCTTTTTCTTGTCCTTTTTCAGGAGACGATAATCAAGGGCTTTGAGACTAGTTTTTTAATAATTATAGCAGTTGCCCTTGAATTTTTTCTTGTTCCGCTCCTTAGCCTGTCCGGAAGACCTCTTCCTCTTCTTACTTTTTGGAGCAGCCTCTTCAACGATATTCGTTCTCATAATCGTTGAATTTTCACGCGAATTCTTCTTGGGTGTTTTGATATCTTCCTCAATCTTGAGACAAATCACAAGATATTCCAACTTCATTTTATTGCGCTTGTGCTTTAGATAATTTTTAAAATCTCTCCACGAAAGAGGCAACTTTTCAATCATTACAACCACTTGAAATGCTTCATTCACCACTATGCCTTCAGCAATAAGGTCGTGAAAAATAAGTTGAAGCTCTTGAAATGGGTTCCAACTGCTTTGTTATCTATCATTTTATAGTCAAAAAACTTGGCAACAACAAACGTTTTCAAGCACGCATCTTCAGTCTTGTACTTCTTCTCAAGTGCATCCCATAATTGTTTCGAAGTATTCATAGCACCGTACAAATCCTCCTCCAAAGCACTTAGGATGTAGACTTTGCAAAGAAATCTTCTTTCTTCCACGCCTCAACAATCATAAACTTCTCATTTTTTGCCATGTCGGCGGCAAGAACTGGAGGGTCTTCACTTGTGAATTTCTGCATACCATGCGTGGTTGTAACGACCCGGCCCAAGAGTTATAGCCTTGTTTTACCCGTTTCTGCTTCATTATATGTTATCAAGCTATATTGCATGGTACCGCATTGATTGGTTTGGGTCCGGAGTGGTTTCAAAGTGGAATGAGATAGTTTCTTATTTAGAAGTTTAAGTTGGAAAAGTCAATTGGATGTTGACCTATGATTAAACGATCTCGGATTTGGATTTTTATGGTTCGGTTAGCTCCGTTAGATACATTTAGACTTAATAGTGTGTCCGAAATATAATTTGGAGGTACGTGGTAGAATTAGGCTTGAATTGGCGAAATTGGAAATTTGGTGATTTTCGGTTGGTAGTGAAAAATTCGATATCGGAGTCGGAAAGGAATTTCGGGAGTTGGAGTAGGTTTGTAGTGATATTTGTGACGTGTGTGAAAAATTTGAGGTTATTCGGACGAGGTTTGGTAGGTTTCGGCGTCGTTTGTGGAAATTGGAAGTTTAGAAGTTCTTAGGCTTGAATTCGAGGTTGATTTGGTGTTTTAACATTGTTTTAGGTGTTTAGAAGGCTGGACTTAGTTCTTATAATGATATGTGACTAGTTGGTATTATTGGTTGACGTCCCAAGGGCCTAGGGTGTGTTTCGGATGGTTAGCGGATGGGTTTTGGTGTTGGAGAGTTGCTGAAAAATCTGCTGGTGCAAGTTCTTCTGGTGTTCAACATCTACAGATGAGGAGCTGCAGGTGCGAGGTCGCAGGCACGGGGCAGTGTGCGTAGATGCAGAAGTTTGGAAAGCTGTATAGAGCGTAGGTGCTCAAGCTTGGCCGCACCTGCGAGCCCGCAGATGCGATGTATGGGGCGTAGGTGGGAAGCTTAGGAAGTAAGTGACTTCCGTATGTGCGGATTCTTGGACTGCAGGTGCGGTTGCGCGGGTGCGAGAATAGGGTCACAGGTGCGAAGTACTTGGGTAGAAGGTATATATTGCACATTTCGCGAATTTTTGGATATTCTTCACCGTTTTTAGTCGAATTTGAAGCTTTTTGGAGAGTTTTGAAAAGGGAATCAAGGAGGTTTTCATTGAGGTAAGCTACTTGAGCCCTAATACTCATGTTTTTTGTAATTTCCCGTTGTTTAAGCATGTCATTAGTGAATATTAGGCATGAAAATCAGGAGATTAGGGCTTGGAAATCGGAGAGTTTGATTTGGGGAAGGGACCAAACGATGTCGGATTTTGATAAATTTGATACGGTTGGACTCGTGAGTGAATGTGCTTTCTAGTTTTGTAAATTTTGTCGGATTTTGAGACGTGGGCCCAGAGGCCAGGTTTGAGCGAAATTCGGGAATTTGGGCTAATTTGATAGTTTTTCTTGTAGGATTCATTCCATTAGCGTATATTGATGGTAATATACTGATATTTGCTTAGATTCAGAGCATTTGGAGGCAAAAGCATCGAGTATTAGAGATTTGACCGGTTTGAGGTAAGTAACGATTGTAAATCTAGTCCTGAGGGTATGAAACCCCGTATTTTGTATCATACTACTATTTTGAGGTGACGCACATGGTGGGTGACGGGCGTGTGGGCGTGCACCATTGGGGATTGTGACTTGGTCCGTCCCGTAGAAACTTTACTGTTGCATATTTTTTTGAAATTATATAATACCTATGTGTTTTAGAAAGAGTTTCTGTAAATTGGGTTGAATGCATGTTTGGGCCTTGTGCCAGTGCTGTTTGGACCCTCAGGGGCCTTTTTCTTACTATCCTCTCAATGTTTTCGATTGAAAATCTATACTCAGTCATGATTAAACTTGTTTACTGCATAACTCAATTTTATTAATTTGTTTTGATGCAAGTAAATGTTGTTTTGGGCTGAGTTCCCTATTTTTACTTAAATGCCCGAGTGGATTGTGAGGTTTATGACTGAGTGAGGCCGAGGGCCTGATTTGTGAGGATATTGTGGAATCGGGCTGCACGCCGCAGCATGTTTGATATAGGCCGAGGGCCTGAGTGATTTATGCCATGATTTGGCTTGATATAGCGCTTGGGCTGAAGGAGCCCCTCCGGAGTCTGTACACACCCCCAGTGAGCACAGATACCTACTGAGTGCGAGTGCCGAGTGCTGAATGACTGGGAGACATGAGTGATTGTGAGATATGCCCGATGGGCTGTTACGAGTGACTGTGACGCTTGCTCGAGGGGCTGTATATGAGTGATGTTTTTCCTGAGGGGTTGTTTATGATTTCATCATTTTTCACTCAATTGTTTTTGCATTGGGCCTCTATTGAAACTGTTGAAAAATATCTTTAAATGGTTTTCACCGGAACTGGTTTTCTAAACTGTTGAAAGCATATTGTACTTTATTGAGATTTCACACTCTGGACTTTATGTGTTTTACTGCTCGTCCCTACTGCTCAACCTTTATTTGTGGTTGTTACTTAGTGAGTTGGCGTACTCACGTTACTCCCTGCACCTTTTGTGCAGATCCAGGTGTTACTGGACGTGCTAGCGAGTGTTGATTTCATCCATCACGGATCTATCAGAGTTGGCAAGGTGGCTGCCTGGCGATCGCAACCCTGCTCTTCTCCTTCATATCTTCCTATAATTGTTTTAGTGGATTTTCGGACTGTATTAGTCTTAGTATTGTTAGACAGATTTTGTAGACGCTCATGACTAATGACACCCAATGTCGAGCTTTTCTTTCTGCACTTTTCACTTGTTTTAAATTTCTTTATGAAGTTTTACTATGAAATAACTTGAAATTAGTTTTGAAATAAAACATCGCGTTGTTTTGGTTAATGAGTCGGCTAGCCTAATACCACAATAGGCGCCATAACGACATGGTAGTTTGGGGTCGTGATAAGTTGGTATCAGAGCCTAGGTTACATAGGTCTCACAAGTCATGAGCAGGTTTAGTAGAGTCTTGTGGATCGGTGCGAAGACGTCCGTACTTATCTTCAAGAGGCTGTAGAACCCTTAGGAAAAATCTGACATTGTTGAATTCTTGTCGTGCGAATCCATTGATTCTGGTAACTAAACTTCTATTATTTTATTCTCTCACAGATGGTGAGGACCCGCACTACCGGACAGGATAATCATCCACCAGTTAGGCCCGTGAGAGGCTGAGGCCACGGTCGAGGCCGTGGTAGGGGTAGGGGTGCATCCCACACAGCAGTCGGGGCAGTACCTGTGGACCCTACAGTTACTCCAGATCAGGTCCCAACCGCAAATGCTCCAACAGGACCAGCTCATGTACCCTTTGTGCCTATTATGATTCCTGGCCTTCAGGAGGCCCTAGCTCAGATCCTATCAGTGTGTACTGGTCTTGCTCAGGCGGTCTCAGTTACTACAACCGCAACCACTTCTCAGGCCGGGGGAGGCACTCAGACTCCCGTCGCTCGCACACCTGAGCAGGTTGTTTAGGGACTTCACACCAGGGGTACCTCCAGCCCAGCCGGTTGCAGTTGCTCAGGACTATGTAGTTCCTGTTATGCCAAAGGACGAGCAACGCAGATTGGAGAGGTTTTGGGAAACTCCAGCCTCCGTCGTTTAGTGGTGCTGAGGGTGAGGATGCACATGGTTTCTTGGACAAGTGTCATAGGATACTTTGGACAACAGGTGTTCTGGAGACCAGTGGAGTCTCATTCACTACTTTCCAGTTCTCTAGGGTTGCATTTAGTTGTTGGGAGGCTTACGAGAGGCGTAGGCCGGTTGGCGCATCACCTCTTAGTTGGCACCAGTTCTTCGTTCTCTTTCTGGAGAAGTTTGTACCCGAGTCTCGCAAAGAGGAGTTGTGCAGGCAGTTTGAGCAGCTTCGATAAGGTGATATGTCTGTTACACAGTATGAGATGCGGTTCTCCGAGTTGGCTCGACATGCGGTCTGGTTGGTTCCCACAGACCGAGAGAGGATCAGGAGGTTCGTAGATGGCCTCGATTTTCAGCTTCGATTGCTTATGACCAGAGAGAGAGTGTTTGGTGTTACTTTTGATGAGGTTTTCGACATTGCTCGACAGATTGAGATGGTTTGAGGTCAGGAGAGGGTTGAGAGGGAGGCCAAGAGTCCTCGTGGTCAGGGTGGATTCAATGGTGCTCCTCATAGGGGTCAGTTCCAGCACGGCAGAGGCCGTCCTTTTAGGCATACATAGTCAACTCGCCCAGTTCACCGGGATGCATCATCGGGTCATGGTTCTCACAGTTCTCATCAGGGCCACTCGTCATTCAGTGCCTTCCCAGCCCAGAGTTCGTCTCGTGCTCCATCAGTTCAGGGCTCCTCTATGCCAGGTTCTTCTACCAGTTATCCTAGTGCTAGGGGTTCCCTTCAGTCCCCGTCACCAGCACCAGGGAGTTGTTTTGAGTGTGGGGAGTTTGGGAATATGAGGAGGAACTGTCCTCATCTTCATGGGGGTTTATCTCAGCAAAGCATTCAGCCATCGACTTCAGCTCCAGTTACTTCACCACCCGCCTAGCCAGTTAGGGGTGGGGGTCAGTCAGCTAGATGTCGTCCTAGATGGGGAGGTCGATCAGGTAGTAGTCAGGCCCGTTTCTATGAACTCCCAACCAGACCAGATGCTATGGCTTTAGATGTCGTGATCACATGTATTGTTTGAGTTTGTCACAGAGATGCCTCCGTATTATTTGACCCCAGTTCCACCTATTCATATGTTTCCTCATACTTTGCTCATTTTATGGATATGCCCCGTGAGTCTTTAGTTTCATCTATTTATGTGTCTACTCCTGTGGGCGATACTATTGTTGTGGACCGCGTATATCGGTCGTGTGTGGTGACTATTTGGGGTCTAGAGACCCGAGTGGATCTATTATTTCTCAGTATGGTTGACTTAGATGTGATATTGGGCATATATTGGTTATCTCTGTGTCATGCTATTCTAGATTGTTCACGTTAAGATCGTGAACTTAGCGATGTCGGGATTCCCCAGGGTTGAGTGGAGTGGTTCTATAGATTATGTACCTAGTAGGGTGATTTCATACTTGAAGGCTCAGGGTATGGTTGAGAAGGGTTGCCTATCTTACTTGGCTTTTGTGAGGGATGTTAGTGCAAAGACTCCCACTATTGATTCTGTTTCAGTGGTCCGTGATTTTCTGGATATGTTTCCTAAAGACTTGTCGGGCATGCCGCCTAACATGGATATTGACTTTGGTATTGATTTGGTGCCAGGCACTGGTGCCTATTTCTATTCCACCATATCATATGACACCGGCGGAGTTGAAAGAAGTGAAAGAACAACTTCAGGAACTCCTTGATAAGGGGTTTATTCAGCTTAGCGTGTCACCTTGGGGTACACTAGTTCAATTTATGAAGAAGAAGGATGGTTCCATGAGAATGTGTATCGATTACAAGAAGTTAAACAAGGTCACAGTCAAGAACAATTATCCTTTGCCTCATATTGATGATTTATTTGACCAGCTTTAGGGAGCGAGGGTGTTCTCTAAGATCGATTTGAGGTCCGGGAATCATCAACTGAAGATTCGGGATTTGGATATTCTTAAGACAATTTTCAAGACCCGTTATGGCCATTATGAGTCCTTGGTGATGTCTTTTGGGCTGACCAATGCCCCAGCAACGTTCATGCATTTGATGAACATCGTATTCCGACCATATTTGGATGCCTTCATTACTGTATTCATTGATGACATCCTGGTGTACTCTCGTATCCAGGAGGAGCATGCTCAGTATTTGACGATTGTATTACTGAGGTTGATGGAGAAGAAGCTTTGTGCAAAGTTCTCCAAGTGTGAGTTTTCTCTTGGTTCGGTAGCATTATTGGGGCACGTGGTGTCCAGTGAGGGTATTCAAGTGGATCCAAAGAAGATACAGGCGGTGTAGAGTTGGCCTAGACCGTCCTTAGCTAGGGATATTAGGAGCTTCCTTAGTTTGGCAGGTTATTACCGCCGCTTTGTGGAGGTATTTTCATCTATTGCTTCACCCTTAACCAAATTGACCCAAAGGGTTCTCCACTCAGGTGGCCGAACAAGTGTGAGGAGAGCTTTCAGAAACTCAAGACTACTTTGACCACAGCTCCAGTGTTAGTTCTGCCATTAGCTTTAGGTTCTTATACCGTGTATTGTGATGCCTCGAGGATAGGCATTAGTTGTGTTTTGATGCAGGAGGGTAGGGTGATTGCCTATGCCTCGCTCCAGTTGAAGACCCATGAGAAGAATTATCCGGTGCACGATCTTGAGTTACCAGCCATTGCTCACACCTTGAAAATTTGGCGTCATTATTTTTATGGCGTTCATTATGAGATTTATACTAATCAATGGAGTCTGCAGCATTTTTTTAAGCACAAGGATATTAATTTGCAACAGCGGAGATAGTTGGAGCTTCTTAAATACTATGACATCACTATTCTGTACCATCCGGGGAAGTCCACTGTGGTGGCCGATGAATTGAGTCGCCGGGCAGAGAGTTTGGGGAGTTTAGCATCTCCCAACAGCAGAGAGACCTTTGGTATTTGATGTTCAGGCCTTAGCAGGCCATCTTGTGAGATTGGATATTTCGGAGCCTAGCCAGTTATTGGCTTGCGTGGTCTCCAGGTCTTCTTTTTTATGACTGTATCAGGGAGCGTCAATATGATGACCCTCACTTGCTCGTTCTTTTAGAAAGGTTCCGGCGAGGTGATGCTAGGAATGTGACTATTGGTGATGACAGTGTCATGAGGATGAAGGGGGGCGGATATGTGTGCCTAATGTAGATGGGCTTCGAGAGTTGATTCTTGAGGAAGCCCACAGCTCGCGCTATTCCATCCATCCGGGTGCCGCGAAGATGTACCAGGATTTGAGGAAGCACTATTGGTGGAGGTGGATGAAGAAGGTATAGTTGGGTTTGTAGCTCGGTGTCTCAACTGTCAGCAAGTTAAGTATGAGCATCAGAGACCGGGTGGGTTGCTTTAGAGATTGGATATTCCGGAGTGGAAGTGGGAGCGGATCACCATGGACTTTGTAGTTGGGCTCCCACGGACTTCGAGGAAGTTCGATTCTATTTGGGTTATTTTGGATCGGCTCACGAAGTCCGCGCACTTCATCCATGTTGGTACTACCTACACTTCGAAGTGGTTAGCTGAGATTTATATTCGAGAGATTGTTCGTCTGCATGGTGTCGTAGTTTCTATCAATTATGATAGAGGTACTCAATTCACATCGCAGTTTTGGAGGGCCGTGCAGCGAGAGTTGGCTACTCAGATTGAGTTGAGCACAGCTTTTCACCTCAAACGGACGGGCAGTCTGAGTGCACTATTCAGATTTTGGAGGACTTGTTGCACGCATGTGTTATTAACTTTGGGGGTTCATAGGACCAGTTTCTGCCACTCGCGAAGTTTGAATATAACAATAGTTATCAGTCAAGTATTCAGATGGCTCTGTATGAGGCTTTATACAAGAGGAGGTATAGATCTCCGATTGGATGGTTTGAGCCGGGTGAGGCTAGACTCTTGGGTACATATTTGGTTCAGGATTCTTTAGATAAGGTGAAATTGATTCAGGAGCGGCTAGCACGGCGCAATCTACGCAGAAGAGCTATGCAAACAGGAAGGTCCGTGATGTGTCATTTATGGTTGGGGAGAAGGTCTTGCTGAATGTATCACCCATAAAGGGTGTTATGAGGTTTTGGAAAAGGGTCAAGTTGAGCCCCTGGTTCATTGGGCCTTTTGAGGTGCTTCAGAGGATAGGGAAGGTGGCTTATAAGATTTCTTTGCCACCCAGTTTTTCGAGTGTGCATCCGGTATTTCATGTTTCTATGCTTCGGAAGTATGTTGGCGATTCGTCCCATGTTTTGACTTCAACATGGTTCAGTTGGAGGGTGATATGACTTATGATGTGGAGCCGGTGGCTATTTTGGATCGACAGATTCGAAAGTTGAGGTCAAAGGACATAACTTCAGTGAAGGTGCAGTGGAGAGGGAAGCTTGTGGAGGAGGCCACCTGGGAGACCGAGCAGGAGATGCGGAGTAGATATCCACACTTATTTGAGACTCCAGGTATGTTTCTATACTCGTTCGAGGACGAACCTTTATTTAAGAAGGGGAGGATGCAACCACCCGCCAGTCATTTCGAGAGTTATAGCCCCGTTTTCCCCGTTTCTGCTTCTTTATGTGTTATTCAGCTATATTGCATGGTATCGAGTTAGTTGGTTCGGGTCCAGAGTGGTTTCAAAGCGGAATGAGACACTTAGTCTCTTATTTAGAAGTTTAAGTTGGAAAATTCAACCGGATGTTGACTTATGGTAAACGATCTCGGATTTGGATTTTTATGGTATTGTTAGCTCTGTTAGGTGCTTTTGGACTTAGGAGTGTGTCCGGAATGTAATTTGGAGGTTCGTGGTAGAATTAGGCTTCAATTGGCGAAATCGGAAATTTGGTAATTTCCGATCGGCAGTGGAAAATTCAATATCGGAGTTGGAGTAGGTTCGTAGTGTTATTTGTGACGTGTGTGCAAAATTTGAGGTTATTCGGATGAGGTTTGGTAGGTTTCGGCGTCGTTTATGGAAATAGGAAGTTTAGAAGTTCTTAGGCTTGAATCCGAGGTTGATTTAGTGTTTTGACGTTGTTTTAGGTGTTCCGAAGGCTAGACTTAGTTCGTATATTGATATGTGACTTGTTGGTATTATTGGTTGAGATCTCGAAGGCCTCGGGTGTGTTTTGGATGGTTAGCGGATGGGTTTTGGTGTTCGAGAGTTGCTGAAAAATCTGTTGGTGCAAGTTCTTCTGGTGTTCTGCACCTGTGGATGGGGAGCCCCAGGTGCGAGGTCGCAGGCGCGGAGATGCAGAAGTTTGTAAAGTTGGGCATCGAGCGCAGGTGCGCAAGCTTGGTCGCACCTCCGAGCCCGCAGGTTTTATGCATGGGACGCAACTTCGTAAGTTGAGGAAGTAAGTGACTTCCGCAAGTGCATATTCTTGGACCGCTAGTGCGGTTGCGCGGGTGCGAGAAAAGGGCCGAAGGTGCGAAGTACCTGGGCAGAAGGTATATATTGCACACTTCGCGAATTTTTGGATATTCTTCACCATTTCTATTCGGATTTGAAGCTTTTTGGAGAGTTTTGAAAAGGGAATCAAGGGGTTTTCATTGAGGTAAGCTACTTGAGCCCTAATACTCATGTTTTTTGGTAATTTCCCGTTGTTTAAGCATGTAATTAGTGAATATTAAGGATGAAATTGAGGGGATTAGGGCTTGAGAATTAGAGAGTTTGATTTGGGGATTTGAGGGACTAAACAAGGTCGAATTTTGATAAATTTGGTATGGTTGGACTCGTGAGTAAATGGGCTTTTTAATTTTGTAAATTTAGTCAGATTTCAAGACGTGGGCCCGGGGGCCGGGTTTGAGTCGAATTCGGGATTTAGGGCTAATTTGATAGTTTTTCTTGTAGGATTCATTCCATTAGCGTATATTGATGGTAATATACTGATTTTTGCTTAGATTTGGAGCATTTGGAGGCCGAGTCGAGAAGAAAGAGCATCGCGGGTTAGAGATTTGATCGGTTTAAGGTAAGTAACGATTGTAAATCTAGTCCTGAGGATATGAAACCCCGAATTTCGTATCATACTACTATTTTGTGGTGATGCACATGCTAGGTGACGGGCATGTGGGCGTGCACTGTTGGGGATTGTGACTTGGTTCGTCCCGTAGCAACTGTAGAGTTGCATATTTTGTTGAAATTATACAATACCCATGTGTTTTAGAAAAAGTTTCCGTAAATTGGGCTGAATGCCATATTTAGGCCTTGTGTCAGTGCTGTCTGAACCCTCAGGGGCCTTTTTCTTACTATCCTCTTACTTTTTTTGATTGAAAATCTATACTCAGTCATGATTAAACCTGTTTACTGCAGAACTCAGTTTTATTACTCTGTTTTGATGCACATAAATATTGTTCTGGCTGAGTTCCCTATTTTTTCTGAAATGCTTGAGTGGCTTGTGAGGTTTATGACTGAGTGAGTTTGAAGGCCGGATTTGTGAGGATATTATGGTGTCGGAATGCACGCCGCAACATGTTTGATATAGGCCGAGGGCCTGAGTGATTTATGTCATGATTTGGCTTGATATAGTGTTTGGACTGAAGGAGCCCCTCCGGAGTTTGTACACACCCCCAGTGAGCGCAGGTACTCACTGAGTGCGAGTGCCGAATGCTGAGTGACTCGAAGGCATGAGTGATTGTGAGGTATGCCCGAGGAGCTATTACGAGTGACTGTGAGGCTTTCTCGAGGGGCTGTATATGCTTGATGTTTTTGCCCGAGGGGCTTTTTATGATTTCATCATTTTTCACTCGATTGTTTTTGCATTAGGCCTCTGTTGAAATTGTTGAAAAATATCTTTAAATGATTTTTACTGGAACTGGTTTTCTAAACGAGATGATTTGACTCAAATATTGATTTGAAAGCATGTTGTACTTTACTGAGATTTCACACTGTGGACTTTATGTGTTTTACTGCTCGTCACTACTGCTCAACCTTTATTTGTGGTTGTTACTTACTGAGTTAGCATACTCACGTTACTCCATGCACCTTGTGTGTAGATCCAACTGTTACTGGACGTTCTAGTGAGTGTTGATTTCATCCGTCGCGGATCTATCGGAGTTGACAAGGTAGCTGCCTGGCGATCGCAACCCTACTCTTCTCCTTCCAATCTTCCTATAGTTGTTTTAGTGGATTTTCAGACTGTATTAGTTTTAGTATTGTTAGACAAATTTTGTAGACGCTCATGACTAGTGGCACCCGATGTCGGCCTTTTCTTTTCGCACTTTTCACTTGTTTTGAATTTCTTTATGAAGTTTTACTATGAAATAGCTTGAAATTAGCTTTGAAATAAAATATCGCATTGTTCTGGTTAATGAGTCGGCTAGCCTAATACCACGATAAGTGCCATCACGACATGGTAGTTTGGGTTCGTGACAGTGGTAAGCCAAAATAACAACCTTTGCTGCCATCCTTTGAAGTTGGCTCCAGAAAATTTCCTTTGGTTTTTCGGTCGGTGGCACAACAGTTCGACTTATTATTGTAATTTCCGCAACAGTCGCAGAAGGATTTCCCTTTTCAATTTTAGTTTCTCACTATCAAAAGCAGTACAGTTCAATTAATGGCAGAAAATAAAACAGTAAACAGTACTGTAATTAGTAATAAACAATATGTTTAAGTAAAAAATGAAGTTTTGTATATACTGTTTCATAAGAAAATGATGAAGTTTTTATGTTCTTCAAATTTGTTTCTGAATTTTAATATTCCGATGAAGTTATTATATCTTCAAATCAAAAATAGAAAATTTTGAAGAAGTAAAAAACCACAAAGAAATTAATCTCCAAAAACAGAATACAGACTACAGTATAATGATATAGTTTTCTTAAGATTGTTAGTAATCTATATTATTATAATATATTATGAAACAATAAATTTCCTGTAACAAAACAGAAACAGAAAAGCAGTAGCAAAGAAGAAATGTAAATAAACAGCAACAAAATCTGAAAATATATTTCTAAAAAAAATCGAGTCCACTGAACGCACATTATGTCTTTAAGGAAATTATTTTCCTTAAGTACCCGAGGTGTTGGAATATTATCCTCCCATGATAGAATGATTTAACTGACCAGAGTATCGGTACCAAAAATGTCGGGGAACAGCGAACCACTTAATGGTTGTAAATCACACTAGAATTTATTGTGTATAAGAAGAAGAAGAAGTTCAGAAAATTTCGTTCTAAAAAATTCTTGGATCAAGGCATATTTATAGCCATTTTCTAGCACTGTTTTTGAGAATTTAAAATAATCCGGTAAAGAAACGGATAGGGTCGCGTCGCGCGCGATTCCTGCGTTATTCCGGGTTGACTTTTTTATAATAAATTAAATACTTGAAAAATCGATTCCGAAGCCGAGCGACAACGGTGGCGCGAGGCTTACCTTCATTCCTATCCATTTAGCACCAAGGGAAGTGCTTTCTCAATATAAGCACATTTCCTTATCTTTCAACCACGAATGTAACTACCCGACCGGTCATTTTGAGCTCTAGCGTGTCGTTCAGTTGTTTGATGCCGTGAGCAACTTTATTTCAGGTATTATGACCCGTGGGCATGGTTGGAATTGAATTTCGGGAAGTTTAGAGTTGATTTGGAAAGAAAATTCACATTTCAGAAGCCTTAGGTTGGAAGAATCACTTAAGATTGGAACTTTGAGTAAACGACCTCAGAATCAGGATTTGAGGGTTCCTGCCGGTTTGTATGATGGTTTCGTACTTGGGTGTATGTCCGGATCGGGTTTTGGATAACCCAGGAGCGTTTCGATGCATATTGTGGAAGTCAGCATGTTTGAAGAAATTTCCTAAGTTTGGCTTGAAGCCAATTACAGTGATGTTGATGTTTGTTTGGGATTCCGAGTCTGGGAATAGCTCCGTATGGTGATCCTGGAGTTGGGAGAGCGATCGGAAGTGAATATGGATGTGTGTAGGTCATTTTGAAGTCATTTGGCTAAATATAGAAATTTGAAGATTTTTTAGGAGTCCGACCGGAAGTGGAAATTTTGATATCGAGGTCGGAATGCGATTCCGGAAGTTGGAGCAGGTATGTAATGTCAAATATGACTTGTGCATAAAATTTAAGGTCAATCGGACGTGATTTGATAGGTTTCGGCATCAGATGTAGAAGTTGGAAATTTCTAAGTTCATAAAGTTGGGATTTGGGTGCGATTCGTGGTTTCGATGCTGTTTGATGTGATTTGAGGCCTCGAGCAAGTCCGCATTATGTTTTGGAACAGATTGGTATAATTGGACGGGGTCCCGGGGGTCTCGGGTGGATTCCGGGTGGTAAACGGATCAAGTTGAAAGTTTGAAGAAGGATAGAATTGATGTCATCTAGAGTGACCGCACCTGCGAGAATTTGGCCGCAGGTGCAGCTTTGGCGCCGCAGGTGCGAGAGTGGGCTGGCTTGGATGGGATCGCATGTGCGATGGAATTTCCGCACCTGCGAAGGCGCAAATGCGGGCAATGGGTCGCAGGTGCGGATCAGGCTGGAGGAGAAGGAAGCCGCAAGTGTAGGCTCTTGGGAGCACCTGCAGAAGCGCAAGTGCGAGGGCTGGATCGCAAGTGCGAAAATCAGCCTGGGCAGAATGTTTAAAAACAAGGATCTTGGTTCATTTTCTCACTTTTCTCATGGCTTAGGCGATTTTAGGAGAGCTTCAGGAGGGGAATTTCTTGATGCAATGTAAAGGTAAGTAACTCCTTCATGCTTCTAAGTTAAATAGAAGATTATATGCATGGATTAGGCATGTAAATTGATTGGAAATTTGCAGAATCTTAAAGGAACCTAGAAAATGGAAATTGGATTTTTAGCCACGAATTGAGCATGAATATTTGAGTAAATCGTATATTTGAGTTAGTAACGCTATGGGTAGGGTATATCTTCAAGAAATTTCGGATTTCGGGCATGTGGGCCTGAGGGCATTTTGGTAATTTCACTATGAGGGGTTCGGAAATTTTATAATTTGGAATTGTTGCAAATATTAGAGTATATTTTCATTGGGTTTTCGTTGTTTGGATAGTTTTGGGGCGTTAAGCGTCCGTTTGGAGTCATCGGAAAGGCTTGGAGGCCAGTTATGGAACTTCGAAGCGAGGTAAGTCTCCTTTCTATCTTTGTGAGGGGGAATTGTCCCCATAGGTGAATTAATTAAGTATATGCTATTATCTTCGGGGTCTACGTATGCACGAGGTGACGGGAGTCCGTGCGTAGCTACTATTATGCCATGTCCGGGTAGTCTAGGACCCATTAGCATGCCTTATGTGTTTTACCTGCGATCCTGCCTGTGATATTAAACTGCTAATATAATCGAAATCGTAATTTAATATCTAAAGAAGAATATAGTTCATTTTCTTAATCATTTAGAAAGAGAATTGATTCCTCTGTGGATAATTGTATACCTGGTAGGGTTGTATTATGGAATATCATTAAACTTGGCAAATGAGTTTCAAAACAAAGATTTAAAAGCTATATTTCATGTTCCTTTAAGAAGAATTTTACCACTTTTCTGAGAAAAACTGCTTTCTTGATAAAAATATGGATTTGTTATGTGGATATGTGTACATATGAGCACCTAAGTCGCAGGTATGATTCGCGAGCAGGATAGCCTTATTATTTGTATGTATAACCGCGTCTCATGATCGATTCGCGAGCGGGGCAGATAGATGCATCTATGGTTTGAGCCGTTCCACCCTCGGCAGTGCACAGTTTATTATTGTTGGTCCGCGTTGTTCGACCCTGGGCATTGCTTGCGCATGACATTTACTGCGTAGTTGCTATGATTTTTTCCTGATTTCTGGCCTAGGATTTTAAGTTGTCAATTGAAATGATAGAGATTTAAAGTTATTAAAAGATTTTGGAAGAAGTTGTTCCTTCCCGTTGATTAATTGTCATTTGATTAAATCACCCGTGTTGATTAATTGTTATTAATATGACGAAGCTATTAAGTGTTAAATGTGAACGGAGTTGAAAAACGTTTATTCCCGAACTTAATAAATTGCCTATGATAATCATGCTTAATGTCACACTTGAATATTCTAAATTGACTTTTAGCAGGTGTTTAATTTGACCTCTCGGCACTACCTCTCTTAGGTTAGGCATGCGACTTACTGAGTACACGTTGTTTTTGTACTCATGCTACACTTGCTGTGCATTTTATTGCATAGGTACTTTCATATCAATGTGGAGGATTTCGGAGGCTTAGGCGTGCTGCATCATCCGGAGGCGATCCGCAGCTGACAGAGTCTCCCTCGTTCTGTATTTGTTTTCATTTTTAAATTTCCTTGTCCAATTTGTATTTCGGACAGGCCTTGTGATGATTGTATAAATTCTTAGAAATTGTTCATGTACTTGTGACACCGGGTTCTGGGATGTGTTGAGATATGTTTGCTACAGTGTAATATTTCAACCATTGTGAAAGGAAATGTTTTTCATAATTGTAAAAATCGGGAATTATTTAAATTAATAAATGATTGGCTTTCCTGACAATGATGTCCGGCGCCATAACGACCCTATGGTTTTTGGGTCGTGACAACATGGTATCAGAGCGCTAGGTTCCCTTAGGTCTCACGAGTCATGAGCAAGTCTAGTAGAGTCTTGTTGATCGGTACAGAGACGTCTGTACTTATCTTCGAGAGGCTACATGGCTGTTAGGAGTACTTCCCTTCTTGATTCCTCATCGTGCGATTTGATTCCTTTGAGGTTTATGCCTATGTTCATTCCTACTCAATCTTACGCGTCGCGAAGCGCTTGCTATGAATAAGGAATTTGAGGAATTGAAATGGTGCTACGAATGTAAATCGAGATGTTTCCATGTGTAATTGGTTGGGGGATGTTGTTATGGTCCTACAGAAGAATAATATGTTGTTTCAACTTAGTAGCCGTGTTTCTGGGAGCCTTAAGGCTATGCTCAGGTAGTGACGATGCTTGCGATTGGTTATCGCACGATGTCTATATGATGATAGAATGCTTGCCCGTATGTTGGGGGTGACGAATTGTTTGAAGTGAGGTCTTCTCAGAGTGTAATTTCGAGATTTCGGTATTTTAGTTCCGGTAGAGGAAAGGCATTTGGATTATGAATGGTCCGATTTGGGTTGATAAAGTATTAAGGCTTGGTGTCTTCAAGTGAGGTGGGATATGCACATGTGACGTGAAGTCGTCATCGTTGATCGAATGGAATGTGTTAAGTTTGTCGTTACTATGGTTTCTTCTGTTTCGTGGGGTCAGAGTATTGAGAAGAAGTATTGAACAATGCGGTTGGCAGAGACCGTGAGGTGCGGTGGTTCAATGCCGGATAAGTGTTGATAATGAAGGCAGCTAGAGAAAGATGATCTCCGGAAAGCTTGAAGTAGTGGTGATCTGCTGGTTTAAGAGCTACAGAGAATGATCCTGGAGTGAGGCTAGGCGGTGGTTCCAATTCTGGGAGGCCAAGTGTAAGAAGAGAAGTCGAGCAATCGCAAAGTGGGGGAGTGACAGCATAGCTTGGAATTGGAAGATATTGTCGCGCATTTAATGGATGTCCATGAGGAGCGGACGGACTAGTAAAGTTTGTAAGGGCTTAGGATGCGGTATTGAAGTCGCAGTAAGCGTGCATTTCAGCATCGTTGGAAGGTGTTCACGGGTGATTTCCATAGGTGGGTTATCTTCTGTGAATAGGTTAGCGGTGGCGTGGTTGGCAGGTCTCTGTGAGGGGTTCTATTGGCTATTCGGTAGGAGGTAGAATGTGTGAATGATGCTAGAGAATTTGAGTATTTAGGGAGTGCTAGCAAGAAGATTTTGGAAGAATTGGACAGATTGGTTGACCAAGATCGTGTTATCAAAGGAGAAGGGATCTCGGCGGGGTCTAGAGTGGTGCAAGGAGTAGCTTCGGGCTAAGTGGGAGAGTCCCACCATCTGCAGTTCGATTGTAGGATTGTCTTCTCACGGGGTTGCGGATTGCAGCGAATTGGCAAGTTATTACAACTAAGGGAAAGGAGTAAAATGGTGATTGTGCGTGGGATTTGATGAATGTGTGCAAAAGTTGGCCCTGTCGGGCCAGGGTTAGCTTTGGAAGATTCAGAATTTTGCTTAAGGCATAGGTGAGTTGACAGGATAGTGACTCAATCACATTTTTCCTTGAAAGGGGTGTTCATGTGCTAGAAGATCCTTGGAGTTGATTGTATTCGGGGCCAGTCAGAGTGGGTGACTCTTACTAGCGGTCCTAGTGAGTTCAAAAGTCAAGAATGTGGCGTTTAAGGGTTTCAGGCAGCAGTATGATCGAGAATCGAGCTTTTGCAGAGTAACTTCTGAGAAAAAGGAAGATGGATGGAATGTTCTATGATAAGTTTCAACATGCAGGATAGTATTGGAGGAGTGAGAGAAATAAACTCCGGATTGTAGAAAGATTATCAGGAGGGTATGAGACGGGTTGCGGGATTTAGGCAGCATAGTCTCGTAAATCAAGGTCACTCGGGATGAGTGAGGGTTGGGTTTGCTATGAGTTTAAGGAAGTTGCTATTACTCCTCAAGCAATTGAAGATGATTAAAAGAAGATAGATTGTTAGCCATGGTTGAAATGGTACATTTACGGCAGTGATCAGTTTCTTCGGAGTGATTAAGTTATGCATGTGGTTTATGCCGGTGTGTGTGGGGCTTGTCGGCCGTCGTAATGGATTTCATGTGGGAGTATTTGAGTGTTATGGCCTGTCAGGTGTAGCGGATCCTGGAAGGGTTATGGTTGTATAGACTACTACTTAAGAATTTGCATGTAGGGTGATTGTGGGAATTCACTAGTGTGTTGAGACGGCACTCTTTAATGGAGTTAAGTAAAAAGTTTCTATATGATGAAGTTTTCACCCTATTGGTGGTTCAGAAGTTATGATGGAATTCTGGCGCTACCTCATATTGGCATGTTAGGTGCGGTAAGCAGTATGTAACTGGGAGTAAGAATCGAGATTGCGGTTCGGTGTTAATAAGGATGTCATGAGCTCGGAAGAGCAAGAAAATAAAAGGTGATTTGAAAGTTCAGAGTAAGCTGGTGTTACCTTCAGTGTCGCCTGAGATGGATATTCGGTGGAAGAGGCTTTGTACCCTGGTTATGGGTTCTTGATTTTTCTTACAGCGGAGTATGGCCAGTGGTGGATGTGCAGACTTGCTACCTTGTGTGGAAGGTCGTGGGAGCGTGACCGTGAAAAGATTGTATAAAGTATGACATGTAGTCACTTTATGGATTAAAGATTTGGACTCAGTTTAAAGAAGTGCAATATTGTTTAACTGGGAATTTATGCCTGGAAGGCATTCAGTTCATTTGGTTGTGGATTGCGGGGTGTTTGTCCCGGCTATGATGGTTGTTCTTGCGTATTATGAGGGAAAGTGGGTTAATATGGACCCAGGTAAAAGCTATTATCTTAGTTTGGTGCGAGCAAGGTGACTCGATGTTTGTGGATGGATTTAAATATGATTATGGGCTCCGTATGAGCCAGGCATGTTCATTTCAGTAGAGCGCTTTCCATGGAAAGGTATTAGAACAGCGGATGTTGTTCCGTCTTCGTCAAATTTATGGGGATATTATGTGAGCAGGATAGCTCTTGAGATCCAGAGTGTATATATATATATATCGCACCTCAGTTGTGCTTGAGTTCTGTAGCCTACGGCTTTATCAGTCTCCCCAAGATGGTATTATGCACTTTGTATGCTTATGATCGATATTCAGTAATTTGTAATAGTGAGCAAACCAGCTCCGTATATGTATCTTCTTATGTAATTTTTATGTGTGGATCTGGTGGCTCGTTGCCACGGGTATGTTATTCGGATAGGGTTGCACACCGCAACAGTATGATGATGAGTAAGTTCCTATAATTATTTTCTTGTGTTTTACTTCCTATTTTCTGAGAAAAGTTCATATCAGTTGCGTGAGTTGAATAGTCCCTTCCTAAGTCGTTTCTTATTATCATGTTCGAGTTATGGCCTATTGGCGCGATGTGGTATCATGTGAGGCTGTTGGTCATGTTTGGGGCGACTTGTTGTCTGAGCAGTTCATACTGGGTGAGACGAGATTTTCGGATCAGGGATCAGCGCGATACGGTTATGTGAAGTGTATATTAAAGAACAAATACCGTTATTCAGGTTCATAATGAGGTGATGATTCTAGTCAAGATGATATATTCAATGATTTGTTAACTCTGCAGTTGGTATGAATTTCTACACATTTCCTCTGTTGTGGTGGTATCGTCAGCATTATTGCAGGATGTATGTATATATATCATGAGGTGCATTGGGATCATCAGATTCGTGGAATTTTGGCTATTAAGGTTCAGGGAACGTCATTGTGGTTAGATGATGAATCTTGCGGTGCATGGTGCTAATTCAGCAAAGGTATGCAGTTGTGTTCTGGTATGTTGTGTGGTATTCGATACAGTGTTTATATATTGGAACTAGGCCTGGCAGGGAAAATTTCAGGTATTGGAACTAGGTTCTGATCTTATTATATGGATAAAAGAAGAAATCTTCAAATTCAATCAAGCTAATGTACTCAATTGGGTTGTGGTAGCACGGGCAGGTGCTCGAGGTGTTAAACAGTGATTTCAGGTAACTCTTGAGCATTTCTTAGCACGTTCGAGGACGAACATCGGTTTTAAGTGGGGGAGCACGTAATGACCTGGCCGGTCGTTTTGAGTTCTAGCGCGTCATTCAGCGGTTTGAGGCCGTGAGCAGCTTCGTTTCAGGTATTATGACCCGTGGTCGGAATTGAACTTCGGGAAGTTTAGAGTTGATTTGGAAAGAAAATTCTCATTTCAGAAGCCTTAAGTTGGAAGAATCAACTAAGATTGGAACTTTGAGTAAACGATCTCGGAATCAGTATTTGAGGGTTCCTCCAAGTTCGTATGATGATTTCGAACTTGGGCGTATGTCCGTATCGGGTTTTGGATAACCCGAGAGAATTTCGATGCATATTGTGGAAGTCAGCATTTTTGAAGAAATTTCCTAAGTTTGGCTTGAAGCGCATTTCAGTGATGATGATGTCTGTTTGGGATTCCAAGTCTGGGAATAGCTCTGTATGGTGATTCTTGATTTGGGAGAGCGATCGAAAGTGAATTTGGATGTCCGTAGGTCATCTTGAAGTCATTTGGCTAAAGATAGAAATTTGAAGGTTTTTGAGGAGTCCGACCGGAAGAGAAAATTTTGATATTGAGGTCGGAATGCGATTCCGGAAGTTGGAGCAGGTCTGTAATGTCAAAGATGACTTGTGTTCAAAATTTGAAGTCAATCGGACGTGATTTGATAGGTTTCGGCATCATATGTAGAAGTTGGAAATTTCTAAGTTCATAAAGTTGGGATTTGGGTGCGATTCGTGGTTTCGATGATGTTTGATGTGATTTAAGGCCTCGAGCAAGTCCGCATTATATTTTGGAACAGGGTGGTATAATTGGACGAGGCCCCGGGGGCCTCGGGTGGATTCCGGGTGGTTAACGGATCAAGTTGACAGTTTGAGGAAGGCTAGAATTGCTGTCATCTAGTGTGACCGCACCTGCGAGGATTTGGCCGCAGGTGCGGCTTTGGCGCCGCAGGTGCGAGAGTGGGCTGGCTTGGTTGGGATCGCATGTGCGATGGAATTTCCGCACCTGCAAAGGCGCAAATGCGGGCAATGGGTCGCAGGTGCGGATCAGGCTGGAGGAGAAGGAAGCCGCAGGTGCAGGCTCTTGGGAGCACCTGCGGAAGCGCATGTGCGAGGGATGGATCGCAGGTGCAAAAATTGGCCTGGGCAAAATGTTTTAAAACAAGGATCTTGGTTTATTTTCTCATTTTTCTCATGGCTTAGGCGATTTTAGGAGAGCTTCAAGAGGGGAATTTCTTCATGCAATGTAAAGGTAAGTAACTCCTTCATGTTTCTAAGGTAAATACAAGATTATATGCATGGATTAGGCATGGAAATTGATTGGAAATTTGCAGAATCTTAAAGGAACCTAGAAAATGGAAATTGGATGTTTAGCCACGAATTGAGCATGAATATTTGAGTAAATTGTATATTCGAGTTAGTAACGTTATGGGTAGGGTATATCTTCGAGAAATTTCGGATTTCGGGCATGTGTGCCCGAGGGCATTTTGGTCATTTCACTAAGCGGGGTTGGGAAATTTTATTATTTGGAATTTTTGCAAATATTAGAGTATATTTTCATTGGGTTGTCATTGTTTGGATAGTTTTGGGGCGTTGTGCATCCGTTTGGAGTCATCGGAAGGGCTTGGAGGCCGATTATGGAACTTCGGAGCGAGGTAAGTCTCCTTTCTAACTTTGTGAGGGGAATTGTCCCCCTTGGTGAATTAATTAAGTATATGCTATTATCTTCGGAGGTTACGTACGGACGAGGTGATGGGAGTCCGTGCGTAGCTACTATTATGTCATGTCCGGCTAGTCTAGAACCTACTAGCATGCCTTATGTGTTGTACTTGTGATCCTGCCTGTAATATTAAATTGCTAATATAAACGAAATCGTAATTGAATATCTGAAGAAGACTAGAGTTCATTTTCTTAATCACCTAGAAAGAGAATTGATTCCTCTGTGGATCATTGTATACCTGGTAGGGTTATATTATGGAATATCATTAAACTTGGCAATTGAGTTTCAAAACAAAGATTTAAAAGCTATATTTCATGTTCCTTTAAGAAGAATTTTACCACTTTCCTGAGAAAACCTACTTTCCTGATAAAAATATGGATTTATTATGTGGATATGTGTACATATGAGCACTTGAGTCGCAGGTATGATTCGCGAGCAGGCTAGCCTTATTATTTGTATGTATAACCGCGTCGCATGATTGATTTGCGAGCGGGGCAGATAGATGCATCTATGGTTCGAGCCGTTCGACCCTCAGTCGTGAACATTTCATTATTGTTGGTCCGCGCATGATATTTACTGCGTAGTTCATATGATTTTTGCCCGATTACTGGCCTGGGGTTTTAAGTTATCAATTGAACTGACAGAGTTTTAAGTTATTAAAAGATTTTGGAAGAAGTTGTTCCTTCCCGTTGATTAATTTTCATTTGATTAAATCACCATGTTGATTAATTGTTATTAATATGACGAAGATATAAAGTGTTAAATGTGAACGGAGTTGAAAAATATTTATTCCTGGACTTAATAAATTGCCTATGATAATCATGCTTAGTGTCACACTTGAATATTCTAAATTGACTTTTAGCAAGTGTCTAATTTGACCTCTCGTCACTACCTCTCTGAGGTTAGGCGCGCGACTTACTGAGTACACGTTGTTTTTGTACTCATGCTACACTTGTTGTGCATTTAATTGCACAGGTACTTTCATAGCAATGTGGAGGATTTCAGAGACTTAGGCGAGCTACATCATCCGGAGGCGATCCGCAGCTGACAGAGTCTCCCTCGTTCTGTATTTGTTTTCATTTTTAAATTTCCTTGTCCAATTTATATTTCGAAAAGGCCTTGTGATTATTGTATAAATTCTAAGAAATTTCTCATGTACTTGTGACACCGGGTTCTAGGATGTGTTGGGATATGTTTGCTAAAGTGTAATATTTAAACCATTATTTTACTTAACAGATTTGTATTTGGTTAATATGCAATAAAGTGAAAGAAAATGTTTTTCATAATTGTTAAAACCGGGAATTATTTAAATTATTAAATGATTGGCTTGCCTGACAATTATGTCCGGCGCCATCACGACCCTATGGATTTTGGGTCGTGACAACGAATGAGGGACAATTGCTCTTTCCAAAGCGTAAGGAAACTCACTTTCCCTTCACATTTCTTACCTCGATTTTCCATTCACCAAACTTTAATCCAACAAGTTTTTTACCTTTTCTAAAAAAGTGCGGGGAGTGTAACGAACCGACCGGTCGTTTTGAGCTCTAGTGCGTCGTTCAGCGGTTTGAAGTTTTGAGCAGCTCCATTTCAACGGGTCAATTTTTTCCTTGAGAGGGTTGTTGGTTTTCTTGTATGAGTGCAGCAGGTATTTACTCTATGCGATCGCGTGAGTGGGTGTACGATGGCATAGAAGGATTTGGAGGCTGCTTGGATTTGTCCTGTGCGATCGAGTGGAAGTGTACGCAATCGCATAGGGGAAGAATTGGAGGCACGGGAATTTGCTTATGCAATCGCGTGTAGGTGTTTGCGATCGCAGAGAAGGATTTTGTGAAGGCTGCTGGGTTTCCTATGGGATCGCAGGGTCTTGTATGCGATAGCACAGTGGATTTTTGGGGGCTTTTGATTTTGTCGTATGCGATCGCATGAAGGGGAGTGCGATCGCATAGAAGGGGTCGTCTGGGTAGAATGTTTATATCCGTGAATTAAATACAAGATTATATGCATGAATTAGGCATGGAAATTGGTAGGAAATTGGAAAATCTTAAAGAAACCTAGAAAATGGTACTTCGGAGTTTTAGCCACGAATTGAGCATGGAATGTAGAGTAAATTGTAGATTTAAACTAGTAGAGTTATGGGTAGAATTTATCTTCAAGAAATTTAGGATTCCGAGCACGTGAACCCGAGGGCATTTTGGTCATTTCACTTAGCAGAGTTGGGAAATTATATAATTTGGAATTGCTGAAAGTATTAGAATATATTTTCATTGGTTTGTCATTATTTGGATAGTTTTGGGGCGTTGTGCGTCCGTTGGAGTCGTCGGAAGGGCTTGGAAGGCGGTACTGGAACTTCGGAGCGAGGTATGTCTCCTTTCTAACTTTGTGAGGGGGAATTGTCCCCCTAGGTGAACTAATTAAGTATGTGTTACAATCTGCGGGGGCTACGCTCGCACGAGGTGACAGGAGTCCATGCGTAGCTACTATTATGCCATGTCCAGCTAGCCTAGGACCCACTAGCATGCCTTACCTGTTATACCTGTGATCTTGTCTGTGATATTAGACTACTAATATAATTGAAATTGTAATTAAATGACTAAAGGAGATTATAGTTTATTTTCTTAAGCAGTCTAAAGAGAGAATTGATTTCCTTCGCGGGCAATTGTTTTTTCCGGATAAGGTTGTATTATTAAACATTATAAAAACTTGGCAAGTGAATTTCGAAAAAGGATTTAAATACTATTTCGTGGTTTTTAAAAGATAAATCGGTCATTTACTTGAGTGTTTGTGTTCCCGACGTATTCGGGGTGGATTGTTGATTGTGCATGTCTGCATGTGACCGCTTCGCAAATTATTTCACCCACTCTCATGGGAGCGGGGCCGTATGCCACGGCGAGATTGAAAGAAATATTATGGTTCGGGACGTTCGACCCTCGGCAATGCACAGAGATGATTATTATGATGGCTCAGGCCAGTTGTCCTTGTCCCGTATGCGCATGCTAAATTGTTAAATGTTTCTTTTCATGATTTTTAAGTGATAAGATATTTGGGGGAAAATAAAGAAGAAATTGTGGATTTATGATATTTGGGGGAAAACAAAGAGGAAATTATTTATTTAAGATATTTTGGAAAATATAGAGGAAGTGGTAACTGTTTTGTTTATTCCCAGTATTTACTTGGATTTCAGTGCCTTATATGTATTGCTGCTTTGCTACCTTTACATGCCTACCGTGTTCATCTTATGCTTTTAATTAATTTGCTGGCCCTTAGTGAATGTCTAATTCAACCTCTCGTCACTACCTCTCTGAGGTTAGGCGTCCGACTTACTGAGTACACGTTGTTTTTGTACTCATGCTACACTTGCTGTGCATTTTATTGCATAGGTACTTTCATAGCAATGTGGAGGATTCGGAGACTTAGGCGAGCTGAATCATCCGGAGGCGATCCGCAGCTGACAAAGTCTCTCCCGTACTGTATTTGTTACATTATTTTAAATTTCCTCGTCCAATTTGTACTTCGGACAGGCTTTATAATGATTGTATAAATTCTTAGAAATTGCTCATGTACTTGTGACACCGGGTTCTGGGATGTGTTAGGATATATTTGTTAAAGTGTAATATTTTAAAATATTGTTTTACTTGACATGTTTTATTTAATTAATATGTAATAAAGTGAAAGGAAATGCTTTTCATAAATGTTAAACGTGAATTTATTTCGATTAATATATGATTGGCTTGCCTGACGATGATTCCAGGCGCCATCACGACCTTATGGATTTCGGGTCGTGACAACATGGTATCAGAGCGCTAGGTTCCCTTAGGTCTCATGAGCCATGAGCAAGTCTATTAGAGTCTTGCTAATCGGTACAGAGACGTCTGTACTTATCTTCGAGAGGCTACAGGGTTGTTAGGAGTACTTCCCTTCTTGATTCCTCATCGTGCTATTTGATTCCTTTGAGGCTTATGCCTATGTTTATTCCTACTCAATCTTACGCGTCGCGAGTGCTTGCTATGAATCAGGAGTTTGAGGAATTGAAATGGTGCTATGGATGTATATGTTTCCATGTGTAATTGGTTGGGGCTGTTGTTATGGCCCTGCAAAAGAATAATATGTTATTTCAGCTTAGTAGCTGTGTTTCTAAAAGCGTTAAGGCTATGCTCAGGTAGTGATGATACTTGCAATTAGTTGTCGCGCGATGTCGATTTGATGATAGCATGCTTAACCATATGTTGGGGGAAATGAATAGTTTGAGGGGAGGTCTTCTCAGAGTATGATTTCGAGATTTCAGTATTTTAGTTCCGGCAGGGGGAAGGCATTTGGGTTATGAATGGTCCGGTTGGGGTTGATAAAGTAGTAAGATGGGTGTTTTCAATTGAGGCGGGATATTCACCTGTGACGTGAATTCGTCATCATTAATCGAATGGAATGTGTTAAGTTTATCGGTGTTATGCTTTCTTCGCTTGCATGGGGTCAGAGTATTAAGAAGGAGTATTGAAGAATGTGGTGGGGAGAGACCGCGAGGTGTGGTGGTTTAGTACCGGATAAGTGTTGATAATGAAGGCAGCTAGAGAAAGATGATCTTCGGAGAGCTTGAGGTCGTGGTGATCTACTGGTTTGAGAGCTATAGAGATTGATCCTGAAGTGAGGTTAGGCGGTGGTTCCATTTCTAGGAGGCCAGGTGTAAGAAGCGGAAGTCGAGCAGCCACAAAGTGGGGGAGCGGCAGCATATCTTGGAATTTGAAGATATTGTCGCGCATTTAATGGATGTCCATGAGGAGTGGACGCACTGGTAAAGTTGGTAAATGAAGCAGGGCGTACGATGGGGTATTAAAGTCTCATAGAGCATGCATTTCAGCGTCTTTGGAAGGTGTCTGCAGGTGATTTCCACAGGTGGGTTATCTCCTGTGAATAGGGTAGCGGTAGCATGGTTGGCAGGTCTCGGTGAGGGGTTCTAGTGGCTATTCGGTAGGAGGCGGAATGTGTGAATGATGCTAGATAATTTGAGCATTTAGAGAGTGCTAGCGAGAGAATTTTGAATAATTGGACGGATTTGTTGAGCAAGATCGTGTTATCAAAGGAGAAAGGATCTCGGCAGGGTCTAGAGTTGTGCAAGGAGTAGCTTCGGGCTAAGTGGGGGAGTCCCACCATCTGCAGTTGGGTTGCAAGATTGTGTTATCATAGGGTTGTGGATTGTCGGCGTGTTGGCAAGGTATTACTGCTTCGGGAAAGGAGTAAAATGGTGATTGTGCATGGGATTTGATGAATGTGTGCGAAAGTTTGCCGTGTCGGGCCAGGGTTAGGCTTTGGAAGATTCAGAATTTTGCTTAAGGCATAGGTGAGTTGTCAGAGTAGTGACTCCGTCACGTGCTTCAAGGAAAAGGGTGTTCATGTGCTAGAAGAGCCTTGTAATTGATTTTATTCGGGTCCAGTCAGGGTGGGTGACTCTCAATAGCGGTCCTAGTGAGTTCAAAAGTTAAGAATGCGGCGTTTAAGGGTTTCACGCAGCAGTGTGATCGAGCATCGAGCTTTTGTAGAGTAATTTCTGAGAAAAAGGAGAATGGTTGGAATGTTCTATGGTGTGTTTCAGCATACAGGATGGTACTGGAGGAGTGAGAGGAATAAGCTCCGGATTGTAGAAAGATTATCAGGAGCGTATGAGATGAGTTGCTGGATTTAGGTAGCATAGTCTCGTGAATCAAGGTCACTCAGGATGAGTGAGGGTTGAGCTTGCTATGAGTTGAAGGAAGTTGCTATTATTCCTGAAGCAATTGAAAATGATTAAAAGAAAATAGATTGATTACCCATGGTTGAAATGGCACATTTTCGGCTGTGATCAGTTCCTTCTGTGTGCTTAAATTATGCATGTGGTTTGTGCTGGTGTGTGCGGGGCTGGTCGGCCTTCGTAATGGATTTCATGTGGGAGCATTTGAGTGCTATGGCCTGTCAGGTATAGGCGGATCCCGGAAGGGTTATAGTGGTATAGACTACTACTTAAGTATTTGCATGTTGGGTGATTGTGGGAATTCCCTTGTGTGTTGTGATGGTTCTCTTGAATTGAGCTAAGTAAAAGGTTTCTGTATGATGAAGTGTTCACCCTATTGGTGGTTCAGAAGTTATGATGGGATTCTTGCGCTACCTCATATTGGCATGTTAGGGGCGGTAAGCAGTCTGTAACTGGGAGTAAGAATCGAGATTGCGGTTCAGTGTTAATAATGATGTCATGAGCTCGGAAGAGCAAGAAAAAGTGATTTGAATGTTCAGAATAAGCTAGTGTTATCTTTAGTGTCACCTGAGATTGATATTCGGTTGAAGAGGCTTTGTACCCTGGTTATGGGTTCTTGATTTGTCTTACAACGTAGTATGGCCAGTGGTGGATATGAAAACTTGCTACCTTGTGTGGAAGGTCGTGGGAGCGTTACCGCGAAAAGAATGTATAAAGTATGACATGTAGTAACTTGATGGATTGAAGATTTGGACTAAGTATAAAGAAGTGCAATATTGTTTATTTGAGAATCTGTGTCTGGAGGGCGTTCGGATCAGTTGATTATGGATTATGGGGTGTTTGTACCGGTGATGATGGTTGTTCTCGTGTATTATGAGAGAAAGTGGATAAATATGGATCCAGGTAAAAGCTATTAGCTTAGTTTGGTGCGAGCAAGGTGGCTCGATGTTTGTGGATGGATTTAAATATTATTATGGGCTCCGTATGAGCCAGGCATGTTCATTTCAGTAGAGCGCTTTTCATGGAAAGGTATTATAACATCAGATGTTTTTCCGTCTTCATCAAATTCATGTGTTATTGTGATTTGTGCCGTGTGAGTTGTGAAACAACTTTCTAATTTCCTATGTGTTGAGGTCCCGCATAGTGGGGACGTTATGTGAGCAGGATAACTCTTGAGATCCAGTGTATATATATATATATATATATATCGCACCTCAGTTGTGCTTGAGTTTTGTAGCATGCGGCTTTATCAGTCTCCCCAGGATGGTATTATGCACTTAGCGTGCTTATGATCGATATTCAGTAATTTGTGTAATAGTGAGCGATTCAGTTCCGTGTATATTTCCTTATGTGTGTTTTATGATGGGATCGGGTGGCATACCGCCACGGGTATGTTATTTGGATCGGGTTGCACGCCGCAAGAGTGTGATGACGAGAAGGGTTAATATGTGTTTATTTTCTTTATGTTTTATTTCCTAATTTCTGAGAAAAGTTCATATTAGTTGCGTGAGTGGAATAGTCCCTTCCTGAGTCATTTCTTATTTATCATGTTCGAGTTATGGCCTATTGGCGCAATGTGGTATGATGTGAGACTGTTGGCCATGTTTGGGGTGATTTGTTGTCTGAGCAGTTCATACTGGGTGAGACGGGATTATCAGATCAGGGATCGGTGCGATACGGTTATGTGAAGTGTATATCAAATTACAAACACCATTATTCAGGTTCATAATGAAGTGATGATTCTAGTCAAGATGAGGTATTCAAGGATTTGTTAACTCTGCAGTTGGGTACAGATTTCTGCACATTTCCTCCATTGTGGTGGTATCGTCAGCATTATAGCAGGGTGTATGCATATTTGTTATGAGGTGCATCGGGAGCACCATATTCGTGAAGTTTTGGCTATTAAGGTTCAGGGAGTGGCATTGTGGTCAGATGATGAGTTATGCGGTGCATAGTGCTGATTCAGCAAAGGCATGTAGTCATGTTCTGGTATGTCATGTGGTAGTTGATACGATGTTTATATATTAGAACTAGGACTGGCAAAGAGATTTTGGGTGTTTGAATGAATTATGAGCTTATTATATGGATAAAAGAAGGAATCTTCAGATTTGATCAAGCTAATGTACTCAACTGGATTGTGGTAGCACGGGTAAGTGCTCGAGGTGTTAAACAGTGATTTCAGGTAACTCCAGAGCAGTTCTTGGCACGTTCGAGGACGAACGTCGGTTTAAGTGGGGGAAAATGTAATGACCCGACCGGTCATTTTGAGCTCTAGCGCGTCGTTCAGCGGTTTGAAGTCGTGAACCACTCCATTTCAGGTATTATGACTTGTAGGTGTGGTCGGAATTGAATTTGGGGAAGTTTAGAGTTGATTTGGAAAGAAAATTCTCATTTCAGAAGCCTTAAGTTAGAAGAATCAACTAAGATTGGAATCTTGAGTAAACGACCTCCAAATCGGGATTTGAAGGTTCCAGCAGGTTCGTATGTTGATTTTGGACTTGCACGTATGTCTGGATCGTGTTTTGGATAATTCGGGAGCGTTTCGGCGTATATTGTAGAAGTCAGCATTTTTGAAAAAATTTCCTAAGTTTGGCCTGAAGTGCATTTCAGTGATATTGATGTTCGTTTGGGATTCCGAGTCTGGGAATAGCTTCGTATGGTGATTCTGGAGTTGGGGGCGCAATCGGAAGTGAATTTGGATGACCGTAGGTCATTTTGGAGTCATTTGGCTAAAGATAGAAATTTGAAGGTTTTTGAGAAATCCGATCGGTAGTGAAAATTTTGATATTGGGGTCGGAATGAGATTCTGGAAGTTGGAGCAGGTCTGCAATGTCGAATATGACTTGTGTGTAAAATTTGAGGTCAATCGGACGTGATTTGATAGGTTTCGGCATCGAATGTCAAAGTTTGAAAGTTCTAAGTTCATTAAGCTTGAATCGGGCTACGATTGTGATTTTGGCATTGTTTGATGTGATTTCGAGGCTCGACTAAGTTCAAAAGGTGTTGGATCTGGTTGGTCGTTTTGGTTGAGGTCTCGGGGGCTTCGGGCGTGTTTCGGATGCTTAACGGGTCGATTTTTGCCTTGAGAGGGTTACTAGTTTTCTGGTGTGAGTGCAGCAGGTATTTACTCTATGCGATCGTGTGAGTGGGTGTGTGATCACATAGAAGGATTTGGAGGCTGCTTGGATTTGGCATGTACGATCGCGTGGCAGTGTATGCGATCGCATAGGGGAAGAATTGGAGGCCTGGGAATTTGCTTATGCGATCGCGTGTAGGTGTTTGCGATCGCAGAGAAGGATTTTTTGAAGGCTGCTGGGTTTCCCTATGCGATCGCAGGCTCTTGTATGTGATCGCACAGTGGATTTTTGGGGGCTTTTGAGGTTGGATTATGCGATCGCATAAAGGGGAGTGCGATCGCATATAAGGGGTCGTCTGGGCAGAATGTTATATATGTGAATTATGGCCATTTCCTCACTATTTTTCATCTTGGCATGGCGATTTTGGGAGGCTTCAAGGGGGATTTTCATCATGCACGTCTAGGTAAGTAAATTCCTCCCGTCTTTAAGTTAAATAAAAGATTATATGCATGAGTTAGACATGGAAATTGGTAGGAAATTGAGAAATCTTAAAGAAACCTAGAAAAGGGTAATTCGGAGTTTTAGCCACGAATTGAGCATGGAATGTAGAGTAAATTATATATTTGAACTAGTGGAGCTATGGGTAGAATTTATCTTCGAGAAATTCTTGATTCCGGGCACGTGGACCTGAGGGCATTTTGGTCATTTCACTGAGCAGAGTTGGGAAATTGTATAATTTGGAATTGTTGCAAGTATTAGAATATATTTTCATTGGTTTGTCATTGTTTGGATAGTTTTTGGGTGTTGTGCGTCTGTTGGAGTCGTCGGAAGGGATTGGAAGCCAGTATTGGAACTTCGTAGCGAGGTAAGTCTCCTTTCTAACTTTGTGTGGGGGAATTGTCCCCCTAAGTGAACTAATTAAGTATGTGTTACTATCTGCGGGGGCTACGCTCGCACGAGGTGACGGGAGTCCATGCGTAACTACTATTATGCCATGTCCGGGTAGCCTAGGACCCACTAGCATGCCTTACCTGTTATACTTGTGATCTTGTATGTGATATTAGACTACTAATATAATTGAAATTGTAATTGAATGACTAAAGAAGATTATATATAATTTTCTTAAGCATTCTAAAGAGAGAATTGATTTCCGTCGCGGGCAATTGTATTTTCCGGATAAGGTTGTATTATTAAACATTATAAAAACTTGGCAAGTGAATTTCGAAAAAGGATTTAAATACTAATTCGTGATTTTTAAAAGAGAAATCGTTCATTTACTTGAGTATTTGTGTTCCCGACATATTCGGGGTGGATTGTTGATTGTGCATGCCTGCATGTGACCACTTCACAATTTATATTCCGCGAGCGGAGTGTTATTTCCCCCACTCTCATGGGAGCGGGTCGTACGCCACAGGGAGATTGAAAGAAATATTATTGTTCGGGTCGTTCGACCCTCGGCACTGCACAGAGATGATTATTATGATGGCTCAGGCCGGTTGTCCTTATCCAGTATGCGCATGCTAAATTGTCAAATATTTCTTTTCATGATTTTGAAGTGATAAGATATTTGGGGAAAAATAAAGAAGAAATTGTGGATTTATGATATTTGGGGGAAAACAAAGAGGAAATTGTTTATTTAAGATATTTTGGAAAGTATTGAGGAAATGATAACTGTTTTGTTTATTCTAAGTATTTACTTGGATTTCAGTGCCTTATATGTATTGTTGCTTTGCTACCTTTACATGCCTACCGTGTTCATCTTATGCTGTTAATTAATTTGTTGGCCCTTAGTGAGCATCTAATTCGGATTCCTGGCAAGTGGGCCCGAGAGAATTTTGGTCATTTCACTGAAAGGAGTTGGAAAATTATATAACTTGGAATTGTTGCAAGTATTAGAATATATTTTCATTAGTTTGTCGTTGTTTGGATAGTTTTGGGGCATTGTGCGTCCGTTGGAGTCGTCAGAAGGCTTAGAAGCCGGTATTGTAACTTCGAGGCGAGGTAAGTCTCCTTTCTAACTTTGTGAAGTGGAATTTTCCCCCTAGGTGAACTAATTAAGTATGTGTTACTATCTGCGGGGGCTACGCTTCCACGAGGTGACGGGAGCCCGTGCGTAGCTACTATTATGCCATGTCCGGGTAGCCTAGGACCCACTAGCATGCCTTACCTGTTATACATGTGATCTTGTCTGTGATATTAGACTGCTAATTTAATTGAAATTGTAATTAAATGACTAAAGAAGGTTAGAGTTTATTTTCTTAAGCATTCTAAAGAGAGAATTGATTTCCTTCGCGGGCAATTGTATTTTCCGGATGAGGTTGAACTATTAAACATTATAACTTGGCAAGTGAATTTCGAAAAAGAATTTAAATATTATCTCGTGGTTTTTAACAGAGAAATCGTTCATTTACTTGAGTATTTGTGTTCCCGACATATTCGGGGTGGATTGTTGATTGTGCATGTCTGCATGTGACCGCTTTGCAATTTTACATTCCGCGAGCGGAGTGTTATTTCCCCACTCTCATGGGAGAGGGCAGTACACCACGGCGAGATTGAAAGAAATATTATGGTTCAGGTCGTTCGACCCCCGGCAGTGCAAAGAGATGATTATTATGATGGTTCAGGCCGGTTGTCCTTATCCCGTATGCGCATGCTAAATTGTTAAATGTTTCTTTTCATGATTTTGAAGTGATAAGATATTTGGGGGAAAATAAAAAAAAATTGTGGATTTATGATATTTGGGGGAAAACAACGAGGAAATTGTTTATTTAAGATATTTTGGAAAGTATTGAGGAAGTGGTAACTATTTTGTTTATTCCCAGTATTTACTTGGATTTCAGGGCCTTATATGTATTGCTGCTTTGCTACCTTTACATGGCTATCGTGTTCATCTTATGCTGTTAATTAATTTGATAGCCCTTAGTGAGTGTCTAATTCGACCTCTCGTCACTATCTCTCTGAGGTTAGGCGGGCGACTTACTGAGTACATGTTGTTTTTGTACTCATGTTACACTTGTTGTGCATTTTATTGCACAGGTACTTTCATAGCAATGTGGAGGATTCGGAGACTTAGGCGAGCTGCATCATCCGGAGGCGATCCGCAGCTGACAGAGTCTCTCCCGTACAGTATTTATTACATTATTTTAAATTTCCTCGTCCAATTTGTACTTCGGACAGACTTTGTAATGATTGTATAAATTCTTAAAAACTGCTCATGTACTTGTGACACTGGGTTCTGGGATGTATTGGGATATATTTGTTAAAGTGTAATATTTTAAACTATTATTTTACTTGACAAATTTTATTTAGTTAATATGTAATAAAGTGAAAGAAAATGCTTTTCATAAATGTTAAACAGGAATTTATTTCGATTAATTAATGATTGGCTTGTCTGACAATGATGTCCGGCGCCATCACAACCTTATGGATTTTGGATCGTGACAGAGAGAGGGGTGGGTTATGCCAGCTGTATTTTGAAAAAGAGAAATATATTTTTTCGAAATATAAAAATTCGGAAAGCTACGTCCTTCAGTGAAGGAGGATAGTAATGACCCCTTTAGGTCACGACAGGGGCACAAATGGTGCCAACATTTAACCGAAGGTAAACAATCCTATTTCGAATAGTCTGAGGGCAATTTTGAACATTTTCCGTTTTGTTAATTACAATTCTTATTTAACTAGTGGAGCATCTTTGTGCATAGAAATAAAGATAAAGATTTATCTGGATGTTGATGCATCATGTTCAAACTTTTTCTTGATTCTGACAGATAGATTCTTTTACCAACAAATTTTGTATCTTAACAAATTTCTTGGTGATAATGAAAACAACACGTAATCTGGTAAATGTTATGGGAGATCCTATATATATGATGATGAGACTTTTCTAACATGGTCCACACTCCACATCAACTTTGGAGCAACCTTTTTGCCCACTTCTATATATAGTGGTATGATAACTATGGCTAATATTCAACACACAACACCTATTCTACTCCACATTATCTTATAATCTATATATAATAAAAGTAGAGTCAAAAATACATTATTAAGAAAAGTGACATAATCATAAAAAGTCAAGTAGTATTATTAAGACAAAGTAAACTACTTTTAAACTAAAAAACCTAATTTTAAATTTTGAATTAATTGGTAACTCTATTTAAATTAATAAATATAGATATCTTATAATTAGCAATATTAAATAAATAAATAATTTAAAAAAATAACTACTCATTCAAATTGAGGAGTAGTTTCAAGTTGGAGTTTTAAAAGTTATTTTAAAATTAGAAAACGGAAAACAAGAAAAATTAAATTAGCTACAATAAAAAAATGAAAATCTATATATAGTAAAAGGAGAGGCAAAAGCACATTATTAAGACAAGTTGCATAACCACAAAAATTCAAGTGGCATTATTAAGAAAAAATAAACTAGCTTTTTAACTAAAAATTCCATTTTAAATTTTGAATTAATTGGTAACTCTATATGAATTAATAAATATATATATCATATAATTAGCTATATTTAAAAATATGAAAATATAAAAAAAATAAAAACTCATTCAAATTTGGGAGTACTTTAAAGTTAGAGTTTTAAAGTTATTTTAAAACTAAAAAATGAAAAATAAGAAAAAATAAAGTCAGTAACCACAAAAAGCCAAGTGACATTATTAAGACAAAATAAATTACCTTTTTAACTAAAAAACTATTTTAAATTTTGAATTAATTGGTAAATCTATTTGAATTAATAAATATAGATATCTTATAATTAGCTATATTACAAAATAAAAAAATAAAAATAAAAATAATAATTACTCATTCAAATTAGGGAGTAGTTTCAAGTTGGAGTTTTAAAGTTATTTTAAAATAAAAAAATACAAAATAAGCAAAAATTAAATTAGCTAAAATACAAAAATAAAAAATATTAATAATAAAAAAAATTACCTATTCAAGTTGGGGAATATTTTCAAGTAGGGGTTTTAAATTTATTTTACAATAAAAAAAACAAAATAAAAAAAAAAAAAAAATTACCAATTCAAATTGGGTTGTGGTTTCAATTTGGAGTTTTAAAATTATTTTTAAATAAAAAAATAGAAATAAAGAAATAAATAATTGCCAATTTAAATTTATATATAATAAAAGTAGAGGCAAAAATACATTATTAAGACAAGTGAAATAACCAAAAAAAGCCAAGTGGCATTATTAGGACAAAATAAACTACACCTTTTTAACTAAAAAAACATTTAAATTTTAAGTTAATTGGTTACTCTATCTGAATTAATAAATATAAATATCTTATAATTAGCTATATTAAAAAAACGAAAATAAAAATGAGAGTATCTTTTTCAAGGATGTTGATAGAAGTGAATATTACTAAAGAGATACCTATTGAGGTAACAGTTATGGACCCTAATGGAAGAACATTTGTACAATCAGTCAGGTATGATTGAAAACTTGAATTTTGTCAGAAATGCTTAGTGGTTGGGCACAAATGTAGTATGGAGCAACAACAAAACAAGCAGCAAGAGAGGCAACAGGCAAGATAAAAGAATCTAAGAAAGTCACTATGAAATGTAGATGCAAAGGACCACTGAAAGATGGTGCTAATCAGTCTAAGCAAGTAGAGGTTATCATCCAACAGTAGAGGCAAGATGTTCTATAGCAATAAAGGCAAGAAGGAGTTGAGGATAAAGAAAATATACAATCAAAAGAAGACCAGACATTAGTTCTGGGGGTCTAGGATTGATTAACTTGCAGTTGTGGAACAAAGCAGCAGTAGCAAAAATATGCTGGATGTAGCAAGTAAACAAGATCGACTATGGATGAGGTGGATTCATGCTTTTTATATAAAAGATAAGAATCTAGAAAAGATGACAATCTTCCAACAGGCAAGCTGGATGGTTAGGCAGATTTTAAGTGCCAGAACAACACTACTGCAAGTGCAACATATGCAACATGTCAAAAAGAGTGTGATTAGTCAGTTTTACCTCCCGCTACTGGAAATGGGCCAAGAGTCTCTTGGAAATGTCTGATGTTCCAAAACAAGGCTAGACCAAAGGCTATATTTACAATGTGGCTACAATTACATGGGAGACTATTAACAACTGACAGGTCGATCAAATAGGGTGTAACTGCGGAACTAAGATGCTCTTTATGTCAAAATCATGATGAAACCAGAGATCACTTGTTTGTAGAATGTCAATTTGCAAAGGCTGTATGGAAGAAAGTTCTTCAGTGGATGCAAATGCAAGATTTAGTTCGAAACAATTGGGAGCAACATGAACTGTCACGACCCATTTCCAGAGTCGTGATGGCGTCTGTCGTGGAACCAGACAAGCCACCCATTTTATCTAACTAAATGCAAATTCCCATAAAATGCCTCTTTTTAACAAATTCTGAAATCAATAATAATAATAATAACTCCAGTATTTGGGAAAACCAGTTTATAAAATTCGAAAGACCAAATCCAAAAATTCCCGGATCTAGTGTCACACAGTCATGAGCTGCTAATACTAAATAAAATCAAACGAAATGACTAGCATAGTCTAAAAATAAATACGACAGGTAGAAAAGAAAGAGAAGACGAGATCACGATCGCCAGCTGCTACCTCGTCAACTCTGACGAAATTGATGCGCTCCCTGGCCCGAGCTGAACTACTTTGTACCTAGGTCTGCACACAAGGTGCAGGAGGTAACGTGAGTACACCAACTCAGTAGTAACGAAACTAAATTACGGGCTGAGAGGTAGTGACGGACTAAACCTCTGACAATTCAAACAACAGTATATAAATTGGACATGACTGTAGTATATCAGGAAATAAATACGATGTATCAAGATATATCAGTAACCCTGCATACTAGCATGAATGCATATAGAATCATGCATGATGTGTACTCATTAATCAAGCTCTCATAAGGTGGTCCACTCAGTACTAGAATACGGCCTTCAGGACCAGGGAAGTCCATCCCGGATATTACATAAACACAAGTGACACAGTCACTAAGTACTGAGGAAAAAAAAAGATGATCCAGCCCCCACGGAGAAATCCATCTCCGGAACATAATATCCACGGAGAAATCAATCTCCGGAACATAAGAACCACGGAGAAATCCATCTCTGGAATATCTGTGCGCTCACTGGGGGTGTATAGACTCCCGAGGGGCTCCTTTTAGCCCAAGCGCTATATCAAGCCAACGAAGGCATGATTTCAGGATCGCTGCGGTGTGCAGTCTGACCTCATAATTGTCTCAAACTAGGCTCTAAGCCTCACTCAGTAAGTACCTTCCAGTCTCACTTAGAATGCTCTAACATATGCAATGCAGCCCAAACCAATGATAATATAAATAAACTAGCAACTTACGAGGCTAAGGCATGAAACATATACTATAACAGGGCTGAGTACAAGAAAGCAATAATCACAGATAGAGACAGCAATAATCGACCATTTCGGTCTAAACACATCGGCGTGGAGCCTTAACATTTATACTTAGCATGATTTCTATTTCGTTCAAGGTAAATACCACCTTCACAGTACAATATCAATCTGAGATAACTAGTAGACAGCGCCATGGGATGAGCTAGGCTACAAATATTCGGTAGACACCCGCATGCCCGTCACTTGGCAAGTGCGTCACCTTAATTAACAACAAATATCAAATAGTTGGGGTTTTGAACCCTCAGTTCCAAGTTTGGAAGCCTTACTTACCTCAAAACCGGATAATACACTACTCCGCAATTCCCTTGCCTCTAAATTCAGCCTCCGAGTGCTCCAAATCTACCAAGTTCAGATTTTTAGCATCAATATATGCTTAAGGAACAATTACCAATTGAAAATATCAAAATTCACCCAAAAATCCGAAACCGGTCAAAACCCGACCCCCGGGCCCATGTCCCGAAATCCAGAAACTTTTATACCAAACTATTCTTCGTCCTCTCACAGGTCCGTGCATATAAAGAACATTAAATTCGGAGTCCATATGACCCCTCAAATCACCATTTTAAATATTCTAACTCCCAAGCCCTAATCACCCAAATTTACACTGACTTTTCCCTAATTTCCACCATAATTCCGACCTTTAATTACATGTAAACGAGTTTAGAGTCCAAATATCTTACCTTGGTGAAGAACTCTCGAATTCCCTCTTCAAAACCCTTCAAAAACTTCAAACCCGGATGAAATATTGAGAAAGATGGCTAAAATTCGCGAAAGCTTGTTTTTATACCTTCTGTCCAATGATCTCGCACCTATGATCACTTACTCGCGCCTGCGGCTTCGCAGGTGCGATGTTCCTTCCGTGCCTGAGATCTTTCCGCGCCTGCGATACTCTTTCCGCGCCTGCGACATCGCAGGTGCGACAAATTCCTCGCACCTGCAGACCAATTCCCACTCAGCCAATCTCGCACCTGCGGAGCCCAATCCACTCCTGTGGAACCGTGTCTGCGGCTCCCTTTCCGCAGGTGCGAAAACACCTGTAACAGAACATAGCAGTGACTAAAAATCATTCCAAACTCCTCGTTAACAATCTGAAACCATCCCGAGCTCCTCGGGACCCTAACCAAATATACCAACACCTCATATGAGATCATTAAAACTTAGTTACACTCCTAAAACACTAAAAATAACATCAAAACACCAGAATCACATCAAATTCAAGCCTAAGAACTTTGAAATTTATAAAATCCTCCAACGATGCTGAAACTACCCAAAACAACTCCGATTAACTTGAAATTTTGCAGACATATCCAAAATGGCATTACGAACCTATTCCAACTGTCAGAATTCAATTCCGACCCCGATACCCTATTTTCCACTGCTGTCCGGAAATCGCCAAAAACTAACTTTCGCCAATTCAAGCCTAATTCTACACCGGACATCACAAAAATATTTAGAAAACACTCCTAAGTCCCAAATCACCTCACGAAGCTATCCGATACATAAAATCCGCATTTCAAGGTCGTTGACCAATAAGTCAACTCTTAGTTGACTTTTTCCTTTATAAGGCTATCTTTTAAAGACTAAGTTACTGAATTCTCATTTAACCATTCCCATTTCAAGCCTATCGACTCTAACACCTCAATAATAGAATAGTCAATTTATAACAAGTCAATAGTATTGATTATAATACATGTTTTACGTAACGACGGACAGGGTCGTTATATTCTCCCTCTCTTAAACAAACGTTCGTCCTCAAACGGGTCTAGAAACATACCTGGAGTCTCAAACAAGTGAGGATATTTGCTCTGCGTCTCCCGCTCTGCCTCCCAAGTAGCCTCCTTCACTGGCTGACCTCTCCACTGCACCTTCACTGAAGCTATCTCCTTCGACCTTAACTTTCTGACTTCGCGAGCCAAAATAGCCACTGGCTCTACCTCATAAGACATGTCATCCTCGAGCTGAACTGTGCCGAAATCTAACACATGAGACGGGTCACCAACATATTTTCTGAGCATCGACACATGGAATACCGGATGAACACTCGATAGACTGGGTGGAAAGGCAAGTCTATAAGCCACCCCTCCAACCTTCTGAAGCACCTCGAAGGGACCAATAAACCGCGGACTTAGCTTTCCTCTCTTTCCGAACCTCATAACACCCTTCATGAGTGATACCTTCAGCAGTACCTTATCCCCTTCCATAAAAGATACATCCCGAACCTTCCGGTCCGCATAACTCTTTTATCTAGACTGCGCCGTGAGAAGTTGCTCCTGAATCAACTTCACCTTCTCCAACGCATCCTGCACCAAATCTGTGCCCAATAACTTAGCCTCCCCAGGCTCGAACCAACCAACCGACGATCTACACATCTTACCATATAAAGCCTCATACAGGGCCATCTGAATACTGCACTGGTAGCTGTTGTTATATGCAAACTCCGCCAGTGGCAGGAACTGATCCCATGAACGACCAAAATCAATCACACAAGCCCGTAACATGTCCTCCAGAATCTTAATAGTCCTTTCCGACTGCCCTTCGGTCTGAGGATGAAATGTAGTGCTCAACTCTACCTCAGTACCCATACCTCTCTGTACGACCCTCTAAAATTGAGATGTGAACTGAGTACCCCTATCAGAAATAATAGAAACCAGAACTCCATGCAACCAGACAATTTCCTTAATGTAAATACCAGCTAGCCGCTCTGAAGTATAAGAAGTGCTGACAGGAATGAAGTGCGCGGACTTGGTCAATCTATCCACAATGACCCAAATAGCATCAAAACTCTTCGAAGTTCGTTGAACCCAACTACAAAATCCATGGTGATCCGCTCCCACTTCCACTCCATAATATCTAACCTCTAAAGTAATCCACCTGGTCTCTGGTGCTCATACTTGACGTGTTAGCAGTTGAGACACCGTGCTACATACTCAACAATATGTCTCTTCATTCGCCTCCACCAATACTGTTGCCTCAGATCCTGGTACATCTTTGCGGCACCCGGATGAATAGAATACCGCGAACTGTGAGCCTCTGCTAATATTAACTCTCGAATACCATCCACATTGGGCATGCAAATACAGCCCTGCATCCTCATAACCTCGTCATCATCGATAGTCACGTCTCGGGCATCACCCCGATGAACTCTATCCTGAAGAACTAACAAGTGACGGTCATAATACTATCGTGCCTTAATCTGATCAAATAATGAAGACCGGGAAGCCATGCTAGCTACCACTCGTGGAGGGTCTGACAAATCCAATCTCACCAACTACCCCGCTAAAGCCTGAACATCAAGTGCTAACGGTCGCTCTACTACTGAAAGGTAATCTAGGCTTTCCCCGAACGCTCGGCTCTGCGACTTAAGGCATCGGCCACTACATTGGCCTTTCCCGGGTGATACTAAATAGTTAAGTCATAGTCTTTAAGAAGCTCTAACCATCTCCTCTGGCGTAAATTAAAGTCCTTCTACCTTAGTAGATACTGCAAGCTACGATGATCAGTGAAGATCTCACACTGTACCCCATACAAGTAATGCCGCCAAATCGTAGGCATGAACAATGGCAGCTAACTCAAGATCGTGCACTGGATAATTCTTCTCATGTACCTTCAACTGTCTAGATGCGTAGTCAATCACCCTACCGTCATGCATCAAAACCGCTCCCAATCCAACTCTAGAAGCATCACAATAGACTGTGTAAGAACCCAAACATGTAGGCAATACCAATACTGGAGATGTAGTCAATGTTGACTTGAGCTTCTGAAAGCTCTCCTCGCACTCATCGGACCATCTGAATAGAGCACCCTTCTGGGACAGCCTGTTCAAAAGTGAAGCAATAGAAGAAAATCCCTCCACAAAACAACGGTAATAACCTGCCAAACCCAAGAAACTCCTAATCTCCGTAGCTGAGGACGGTCTGGGCCAACTCTACACCGCCTCTATCTTCTTCGGGTCCACCTGAATACCCTCACTAAATAATATGTGACCCAAGAAAGCTACTGAACCAAGCCAAAACTCACATTTGGAGAACTTTGCATAAAGCTTCTCCTCCCTCAATCTCTGCAACACAACCCTCAAATGCTAAGTGTGCTCCTCCTGGCTACGAGAGTACACCAGGATGTCATCAATGAACACAATAACGAATGGATCAAGGTAGGGCTGGAACACGCTATTCATCAAATGCATGAACGCGGCTGGGGCATTGTTCAGCCCAAAAGACATAACAATAAACTCATAGTGGCCATATCTGGTCCTAAAAGCAGTCTTTGGAATATCCGAATCCTGAATCTTCAGCTGATGATACCCAGACCTCAAGTCGATCTTGGAGAGCACCCTATCTCCTTGAAGCTGATCGAACAAGTCATCAATACGGGGCAAAGGATACCGGTTCTTCACCTTAACCTTGTTCAGCTGCCTATAGTCAATGCACATACGCATGGATCCATCATTCTTCTTTACGAACAACACAGGTTCACCCCAAGGAGACACACTAGGTCGAATAAACCCCTTATCTAGAGTTCCTGAAGTTGTTCCTTCAATTCCTTCAACTCTGTTGGGGCCATGAGGTAAGGAGGAATAGAGATAGGATGGGTCTCATGCAATAGGTCGATATCAAAATCAATGTCCCTGTCAGGTGGCATGCCTAGCAGGTCTGCTGGGAAAACGTCCGGGAAGTCACAGACCACGGGAATAGAATCAATGGAAGGAGTCTCACTACTAACATCTCTCACAAAGGCTAGATAAGACTCACACCCCTTCCCAATCATACTATGAGCCTTCAGAAAAGAAATCACCCGGCTAGACACGTACTCCACCGAACCTCTCCACTCAATCCTTGGCAATCCAGGCATCACTAAGGCCACGGTCTTGGCGTGACAGTTGAGAACCGCATGGTATGGAGATAGCCAATCCATGCCTAAAATCACATCGAAATCAACCATGCTAAGTAATAATAGATCTACCCGGGTCTCCCGACCCCCAATAGATATAGTACAAGATTGGTACATCCGGTCTACCACAACAGTATCCCCACCCGGAGTCGACACATGAACAGCTGCAAACAAGGACTCACAGGGTGTATCCAAGAAATGTGCAAAGTATGAAGAAACATATGAATACATAGAACCAGGATCAAATAATAATGCAGCATCCCGATGACAGACTGAGATAATACCTGTAATCACTGCATCTGAAGCCATGGCATCTGGTCTGCCCGGAAGTGCGTAGAAACGGGCCTGCCCTCCACCTGACCGACCTCCCCCTCTGGGGCGGCCTCTGCCTGACTGACCTCCACCACTGGCTGCTGGAGTGGGTGGTGTAGTAACTGGTGCTGAAGTTGGAGGCTGGTTCTTGTGCTGAAATGAACTACCAGTAAGGCGGGGACAATACCTCTTGATGTGACCCAGATCCCCACACTCGAAACAACCTCTACCAGTAATTGGCGATGGGGACTAAAGGGAACCCTTGGGACCTGGGTAGCTTCTAGAAGAACCATGTGCTAAGGAACCCTAAACTGATGGTAGCCGAGATGAGCTCTAGGCTGGAAGTGCACTGAATGAGGAACGGTCCAGATGAGAGCTACGAGGGTGGTGTCCTGATGAAGCACCACTGTAAGCGGGACGGGCTGGCGGAGGAGGCCTGGATGGTCTGCCTCTACTGTGCCGGGACTGACCTCCCGACTGATCACCACTATAATTACCAGAACCTCGAGGCCTCTTCACCTCCCTCTCAACACGCTCCTGGCGGCGCACTGACTCAATCTCCCTGGCTATGTCAACTTCCTCCTCAAAAGAAGCACAGGATACCCTTTCCCTGGTTAGAAAAGCCCGTAGCTGGTAAGAAAGACCATCAACAAATCTCCGAATCCTCTCCCTATCTATGGGAACTAGACAGATGGCATGACGGGCTAACTCAGAGAACCTCATCTCATACTGTGTCACGATCATGTCTCCCTGACGCAACTGCTCGCACTCTCTGCGCAGCTCCTCTCTGCAAGATTGTGGTATATATTTCTCTAGAAACAGAATAGAGAACTGGTGCCATGTAAGGGGCGCTGCATCAGCGGGTCTACGCCTCCCATAGGCCTCCCACCAAGCAAGTGCAGCTCCTGAAAACTGGAAGGTAGTGAATGGAACCCCGCTCGCCTCTAATACCCCTGCAGTACGTAATATCCTCTGACACTTGTCTAAGATAGCCTGGGCATCCTCGCACTCTGTACCCCTAAAAGTAGGAGGCTGGATTCTGCTGAACCTCTCCAACCTACGCTACTCATCGTCAGCTAAGGCTGGAACCACATAATCCTGTGCTGGAGCAATCTGCTGCACTGGGGCTGCCCCCGATGTCTGAAGTCCCTGGGTGACCTGCTCAGGTGTCCGGGAAGCTGGAGTCTGGATGCCTCCCCCGACCTGAGAAGTAGTAGCAGTAGTGGACATGGCGACGACCTGTGCCAAGCTGGTGCACACCGTCAGAATCTGGGCTAGGGTCTCCTAAAGACCCGAAATCACAATTGGCACTGTTGGTGCCTGAGTCTGCTGATGCGAGACTAAATTGCATGGTTCAGCATGTGATATATCTTACATTTTATGAGAATTAATGATAAAATTACACTTGTTATGTGCTTAATGGAGTTTATTTTATGTGTAGGTGAATTGGAAATGGAAACGGAGCTAAAGGGATGCAAATACGTCAAAAATACGCAAAAGGAGACGCCCGGGCGATAGCCGGGCGTTTGCCCCCTAAAACCTGCCCCCCTGGCGTTAGGGGGGTGTTTACCACATAAAACCTGCCCCCCTGGCGTTAGGGGGGTGTTAGGGCCCAAACGCCAGGCCCCCCTAGCGTTAGGGGGGCGTTAGAGCCCAAACGCTAGGGGTCTCCAATGTCGCCCAAGTCCGAGTTTGACGAGTCTAAGTGTTTCCCAAGTGAAATAGAAGTCTCCTACACGGTTAGGGTTCTCCCTAAACCTATAAATAGACTCCTAAAACATAAATAAAAGGGGATTTTCGTGGATTAACAGTAAACAAGAAGAAAATTCCATTGAAGAGCAAGAACACGATTTCTACAATCTAGTATTTCTTACTTTATATTTCAATTATGCAATTGTTTGTAGTTTATTTTCGTTTAAACATGAGTAGCTAAGTTTTAATCTAGGGTTTTGGTAGAACCCGTTGGGGA
>ML429183.1:17500-19047 GCA_005239525.1 Nicotiana knightiana | reverse complement strand
AACTCGATAGAATACAGTATCGAGTGCCAGTCATGCCTCCCCTAGTTTGGGGCGTGACAGTATCGGGTTCTCGTCGCGGCCCATCGGTTTGGGTCGTGACACATAAAGAGTCCTGAATGCTGTCTTTAGAATATCCGAGTCCCGGATCCTCAACTAGTGGTACGCAGACCTCAAATCGATCTTGAAGAACACCTTCGCTCCCTGAAACTGGTCAAACGGATCATCAATATGCGGCAAAGGATACTTTTTCTTGATTGTGACTTTGTCCAACTGCCTATAATCAATGCACATCCTTAGAGTAGCATCCTTCTTCATCACAAACAGAACTGGTGCACCCCAAGGTAACGACGTACTATGATACTTTCTGTTTTGTCGAGCCCTGCTTTGGTCTCTGGTTTGATGGTTGTACGTGCTAAAAATCCGGTACATTCCATTTTGTTTCTCATCCCAGTCTTTCGCAAACTCTAGGCAGAATAAACCCCTTATCAAGGAGTTCCTAAAGCTGCTCCTTCAATTCTTTAAAATCAGCTGGTGCCATACGATACTGTGGGGTAGAAATGGGCTGAGGGCCCGACACCAAGTCAATACCGAAGTCAATATCCATGCCGGGTGGCATGCCCGGCAGGTCTGCAGGAAACACATCCACAAACTCCCGCACCACCGGAACAGAATCAATAGTGGGAGCATCAGCACAAACATCCCTCACAAAGGCCAGATAAGATAAACAACCTTTCCTAAGCATCCGCTGGGCCTTCAAATATGAAATCACTCTGTTGGGAACATAGTCTAGAGAACCTCTCCACTCAACCCTTGGCAATCCCTGCATAGCCAATGTCACGGTCTTAGTGTGACAATATAGAACAACATGACATGGATATAACCAATCCATAACCAAAATCATGTCAAATTCCACCATACTAAGCAAAAAAGATCAACTCTGGTCTTCCAATACCCTAATAGTCACCACACACGACTGATATACACGGTCCAGATTAATAGTATCACCCACGAGCGTAGAGACATGAATAGATGAAACTAAGGACTCATGGGGCATATCCAAATGATGAGCAAAATATGATGATATATATATCAATAAGTGGAACCAAGGTCAAATAATACAGAGTCATCCCTACGGAAAACTGAGATAATACATGTGATCACTGCATCTGAAGCAACAACATCTGGTCTGGCAGGATTATAGCATAGAATCGGGCCTGACCGCCACCTGATATGCCTCCCCCTCTAGGGCAACCTCTAACTGACTGGGCCCCACCCTGAGTTGCCTGAGCGGGTGGTGACATAACCAGTGCTGAAGTCGTAGCCTGACTCCTCTGCTGAGTTGGACCTCACGTAAGGCGGGGATAATATCTCCTGATATGACCAAACTTCCCACACTCATAGAAACTCCCCGGTGCTGGTGGTGGGGACTGAAGGGAGCCCCAAGAACTGGGATATTGGTTTAAGGACCTGGCATAGATGAGCTATGAACCGATGGATCACGGAATGAACTCTAAGATGGAAGGGCACTGAGAGATGAGTGGCCTTGT
>ML429183.1:0-12500 GCA_005239525.1 Nicotiana knightiana | reverse complement strand
ATTTCTCCAACTATTAATAGTTTCACACATAATGGAAGAAAGAAAGAATAATCTATTGTAGAAAAATGTAAACATGCCAACTAAGAAACTAATAGAATAATTAGAAGCCGAGCAACAATTCGTGGGATCCCACACGAATGACTCAACATAACACTACATATTTATATATGGAAAACGGGGAAAGGCGGGGCGGGGCAAGTGAGTCCTTGCTCCACGCAAAGCAATTTCCTCTGTCTTCAACCCGTTCCTCGCTGCCCTGCATAGAGCCGCCAAGATTAAGATCTTTTAATTATCTTTCCTTTTTTTACATGCTGTCATTTAGTAAAAATAAAAGGTTTAACATGTCATTAGGATCATGGATCACGTCGACTTCTCCATATGTTTATTTAACTCTCTTATCTGTATTAAGCACCACCAACAACAACTACTACGACACCTCAGTCTCAAACAAAATTGAGGTCGGCAATATGAATCTTTAGCTCTTTCTTTAAGCTCCTCTTATTTATATTAAGTGATATATGAATATTACTTCACCATTTATCAGCACATTCTGCAGACTTTGACTACAATGTCACTATATTCAAAAGTTATGGTATGATGAAAAGTCAGCAATATAATTGGCTTGTACTAGCCAAGCACTATAAAAATAAATTTTGTTCAATAAGAGTAGCCTAGATCCTATAATATTACTCTTGCCGTCTTGCCCCTCAAACCTCCCCCGGTTGTCACCTCTATTATATTTGACAAAACTGACTATTACAGTTAAACTCGTGACTTGTTTTACACAAGTTTTTATCTATAACAATTCGGACGGTCGTTTTGTATATTGTAGCCCTGTTCCCCTGCTTATTGAATTTTTCGATATTCATTTATGGTTATGTGACTTGATGGGGTGGTTGGATTGGTTCCGGGATAATTTCGGAGTGAATTGGGACACTTAGCCTCTAGGCTAGAAACTTAAGTTGAAAGTGTTGATCGGAGTTTGACTTTTGTATAAATGACTCTGGAATGGCGTTTTGATGATTTAAGTAGCTTCGTATTGTAATTTTGAATTTAGGCATATGTCTGAATGTTGATTTGGAGGTCGGTAGGTTGATTTGGTGCTTTTCGACGAAAATTGAAAAGTTGGAGGTCTGGAAGTTTGAGAAGTTTGATCGGGAATTGACTTTGTCGATATCAGGTCCGGATTTTAGTTTCGGGAGTTCGGTTAGATCCGTTATGTCATTTGGGACTTGCATGCAAAATTTAAGTTCATTCGGAGTTGATTTGATATGGTTCGACCTGAGTTTTAGAAGTTGGAAGTTCATTAGTTTCATTAGGCTTGAATTGGGATGTGATTTGTATATTTGGTGTTGTTTGATGTGATTTAAGGCTTTGAGTAAGTTTGTGTTGTATTTTAGGAATTGATGGTATATTTGGATAAGGTCCCAGGCGCCCAGGTGTGATTCCGATTGAGTACGAGTCATCTTTGGGTTTAGGGTATTTGTTGAGGCTTCTGATACCTGATGCTTTTGATACCTGGTGCATTCGCACCTGCAATCGATTGGCCACAGGTGCGAGGCCACAAAAGTGGCCCCTTATAGAAGTGGAAGAAGTCTGGGCAACGCTGAGTACGCAGGTGCGTAGGTGGAGTTGCATATGCAGATGCACAGATGCTAAGTGGTTCGCAAATGCGGACTTGGATGGGAGCTTGAGAGTTTGCAGGTGCGATAGGACTTCCACAGAAGCGGACATGCAGAAGTGAGTATGTGTCTGCTAAAGAGAAAAGCTGGAGGCTGATGAGGGATCGCAGATGCGACGTTTGGACCGCACCAGCAAAACCACATATGCGAAATCACTGGCAGAGTTTTATATTCGAGGGTTTCATTGTTGTTCTCATTTTGGGAGTTGTGGAGCTTGCCTAAGGGCGATTTTTGGAGTGCTTTCTACCATAATTGAGAAGGTAAGTGAATATTAATTACCTTGGTTGGTATATATTGATTACCCATTGATTATTATTATGTGAATTTAGGGTGAAATTTGGGGGTTTTAGACTATGTTATTGGAGTGTGAGATTTGAGGATTTGAAGGTCAATTTGTGGGCGGAAATGGATGAAATTAGTATGGTTGGAGTCGTAAATGAATGGGTGTTCGGAATTTTTGAATTTTATTGGATTCCGAGATGGGGGCACGTGGTTGACTTTTTGAGTTGACTTTGCATATTTGACTCAAGACTTTAGCTTTATCATTTTGAGATTGTTTCCTATGGCTATTATTGATGGTGTTAAGTTCTTTTGACTAGATTCGAGTCGCTCGGAGGTCGATTCGTGAGACAAGGGCTTTTTGGAGTATTGAGTTGCGCATTTTGAGGTAAATAACATTTCTAAACTTGAATTTGAGGGTAATTATCACTGGGAACCATGTTGTATGTGATGTATTGGGGTGACACACATGGTAGGTGACGGGTGTGTCGGCGTGCACCAGAGAAATCATGATCCGAGTTGACTTTTGGACTATGTTGCTATCTTGCCTTGTTTTATACGTGTCTTCCTTATTTGTTAGACTAACTGAGCTATGATTCATGCTATAAATCATATATAGGCTATGTGGTTATTTGTTTGATACTTAATTAGGCTATTTCTGTTATTTTGGGTTATTTGATATAACTGTAATTATGCACTCAGCCATGATTCTTCATTTGCATATCATATCTCAGTATCTAGTCATCAAACATTGTTACATCGCATGATGTTATTGTTTTCCCATATGTGGTGCTGGGCTGAGTGAAATAAGATTGTGAGCCCTTGAGACTTGAGAGGTTGATGACTGTGGTGGGCTTTATAGCCGTGTTTAGAGTGTTATTTGGATCGGGATACATGCCATATTATCTTTAGTATTATTTGGATCAGGCTGCACGCTTCAGCAGGCCATATCAGGATCCACTCCTCCGGAGTCTGACATACCAGTAGTGAGCGCAAGCAAAGTGATATACATACACGTACTTATGTGAGAGGCATTAATAACAGGAACCTATATAGTGCTGAGTAATTGTGTGTGTGTGTGTGTGTGTGTTTGATGAAGTGAAGATTTGAGACAAACAACTTGAGTATGTTGAGAGTGAGATCACTTGGGGATACTACCATGAAATCATTCACTTGACATGCATATTTGACATGTAGGCATAGAGATGTATCATTCCTTATGCTAGCTGGTAAATGAAATATTCTTATCAGTAACGGGCTTAAATTGTTATATCTGAAAGTATGTCTAAATTCTTGTAATGTGAACGAGTTGATTATGATAATTCCTTTGAGTTACTTATTGTTACTGTCATCATTATATCTGTGTTGTCATTAATATTGGTTTCTGACTGTCTTCTTATGTGCTCGTCACTGCTTTCAGCCCAACGTTAATTTTATTAATTATTGAGTATATGGGGTCGGTTGTACTCATACTACACTCTACACTTCGTGTGCGCAGATCCGGGTGCATCTGGCGTGGTGATTGCTAGAGTCGTGTGATACCAGTAATTGGGAGACTTCGAGATAGTTGCTATGTCGTCCAAAGACCTTGACTCTCTTTCCTTTATTTTCCTTATTACTATTCTATTGTCCAGATAGTTGTATTGAGGATTTGGTTTGTATTTTATAGTCAGTAGTGCTTATGTACGTTGGCACCATATCTTTGGGATGGTTGTAGTAGTTTTATTATTGCTTTCTCAGTTTTTCATGATATTTTCATTGTTGAGTTTATTAAAACCCTATTTTGTCAATTTGTAGTTATTGTATATCTGTTAGCTTGCCTAACAAGTAGTGTTAGGCATCGTCGCTGCTGCGGAGGGAGTTAGGTCGTGACATTATCTTAGATCCTTGCAGTTCTGATGTTACAAGGAAGAATCAAATAAAAGATTGAAGGTGAGTATCCTATTTTTACTAGAGTATCAGCGTAAAAGACCAATTCTACCACTAAGTAGCAATTTCTCTTTAAATTGATAAGAGTAAATCGCTATTTGCCCTCACAATTTTCCAATATAAGTGAAGATAAAATCAAAATAACACATGAAGTTAAGATGATAAATTTACGTAAGACAGACTCACAGAAATCATTAAAGATAAGAGATGCAGCAAAAGCAAAAGAATGAAATAATAAGAGCAATCCAGTTTGATAGAAATGAGTTCCCCAGTACACAGCGTAGTTTCAAAGTGAATTGGGAATTAAGAAAGACTTGGATGGTCTTTATAGTTTATAAGTTTATACTATCAGCTCTATTTACTGGAAATGCAATAGTCTAAGTAGGCGTTTGGATATAAAGATTGTAATTTTAGAGAAAAATTACTATTTGGTGTTAAGTTGAAAAATAGTATTTGTAGTTTGAAGTTATGTTTTCGACATAGATTGCACTTGAAAAAATATTGTAATTTTGTGAGTGGGGAAAAAAGTTTTTAAAATAACTCTTATTTGAAAAAATTTCAAAAACTTGCAAAATTTAATTGACAAACACATTTTTGAAAAAAAAAATTAAAAAATGACTTAGACGGGATTTTCCCCCCATTTTTTAAATTTTCAAATCCTAGAATCCTAGAGGCGATTTCTCCAAGACTAATTTTTCCCCAAAACTTTGGTAAGTGATCCTAACCCACTTTCTTTCAAACCCATCACATTTCATGAATTTTCAACCTAAAATCTAGGATTTCCATGATAGAAATTGGGGGTTTGGGTAGAATTGAGCGGCGTATATGTGAGGTGACGAGTACTTGTACGTCGCCAATTTATCTGTCTTGCATGTTCCCTTCCCGCTCCTCTTATATTATTTTCTTCCCTGCCTTAACTGTTACATGCTTTACTTGTATTTTCATGCCTAATTGCTACTTGTTAGACATTGTTTCTCCTTGTTGAAGGTATTAGTTATCCCGTAGCTTTATTGTCCCCTTTTACATTCTTAAGTTGTTTCATTGGTGCTTTTAATGATATATTCTGGATTGGTCTCGCTGAATAGTATAACTTGTGTAAGGTTTTACAGAGTATAAGCTTCCTGTTTGCTTGTTTGAAGTTCAAGTATCGTGAAGGGTTTTGTGTTAAATTGTGAAATTTTTTGTACTTACTGAATAACTAATACTGATATGGTTGGATCGGGTTATGCACCGCAACAAGGGTGATATATTGAGGAGGAATAAGGGTAAATTGGTATTATACGGGATAGGGTTGCACGCTGCAACAAATGTAATAAGAGTGGATTGTGGTGAAATAAGAGTAAACTGTGATTGTGATTATTCTGATATGGTGGGATCGGGTTGCACAATGCAACAATTTTATTTACATTCTGTTGTTATTTTATTAAGAGGAAATAAGAGAGGATTATGATATGTACAGTAGGATCGAGTTGCCCGCCGCAACAACCTATATGTTTATGCTTTTCTTTGAATGTGTTAGTTATACGGTAGTTTTTAAATTGCACTTAAGTATTGGTTATAGCTGGACACTGATGTAATACGTTGGATACTGTACTTACTTCTTGCAAGATGCTGCTCTAGTTTATTCTGTCTTCCTTTCCGTTTTTGTTACTTACTGTATGCAGATTATATTGTGAGTATCCCGTCGTAGCCTCGTCACTCCTTCGTCGAGGTTAAGCTCGGTACTTACCAGTACATGGGGTCGGTTGTACTGATACTGCAGTCCGCACTTCCTTTGCAGATTTTGGAGCAGGTTGTGGCTGATTGAGAGGTTGGTTGTAGACTTCATTGCTAGGAGATCCAAGATAGTCGTGTTGGCGTCCGCAGGCCCTGGCGTCCCTTTCTATACCCCTATACTTACTGTTTTTCCTTATTTCACAAACAGTTGCATTTTCTTTTGGACAAATACTTATAATAAAATCTTAATATGTTCGTGAATTGTGACTCCGGATTCTGGATAGTAATAGTATGTAATTAAAGTTGTTATTTATATAATTTCGCATTTATTTCGGGTTTTTTATAGCTTGTTTGTGGATAACCACATAAATATAAAGAATTGGCTAAATAACCTCTAATGTTGGTTTGCCTAGCAAGTGTAATATTAGGCGCTCTTACGATCCCAACGACAGGGATTTCGGATCGTGACAGAATTTCAGTAGTTTGCGCATTTAGATTGCATTTCTTTAAAGATTGACCAAAGGATATTGGGTTTAGCTTGCATATACTGCAGTGATAGAATTTCTTATGCCTTACGACTTTAGTGTAATATGACTAGTTAGACTATGTAATTTTGTAGCTTGCCATTAAAAAACTGGCTATTGTTTCATCTTATTATATAGACTGTCGGTAGTTTCCTTGGTTTTTCACTACGCGTATGTTTCGGTAATTTGGGATGGATTGGTCATTTTGTTTAGTTAATAATGTTTTGGCAACTATAGTTGATTTGTGACAGAATAACTTAACTTGGCTACGTTTATTCAATGTATACCTAAATTATACTCTCTTTGTTTTAAAAAGAATGAACTTAATACTAAGTGAGGAGTCAAACAAAAAAAATTTGACCATATTTTTTACAAATAGTTTTTAAATATTTCGAATTGTTAACTATTTTAACTTATTAGTACTTTTTATATAATTTTTAAATATATAAATTTTATTTCAAAAAACTTAAAAGTCTCTATGTCCAAAAGTCACATGAAAAAATAGTCAATTTATAATGATCGGTGAATCCATCAGGTTTGTGTTTAATACGAAATACCTATTTGCAACCAACTACGTCCTGAAGAGGTGAGTAGGTACTAGAGACCACGTGTCACTCTTTTGGGAACTTCATATTTTTCTTGCATGGCCTTGTTCCACCCATGATATTTGTTAGCTTGATGAAAGCTATGAGGTGCAACAGGTAGCTAGTGTGCATGCCAAAGACATGGCAAGGTAATCAAAAATACTCTTTGGCTTAAAAATATTATTTTAGGATCTTGCAGTCGTTTAATATTGTGAGTTTGAGTAGGTGGGTTAGCAGTGGCAGACCCAAGTGGTGGCTAGTAGGTTCAATTGAACTCGGTTCACCAAAATAATATATCGTATATGTATAAATTAGGATTAAAGCTGTGTAAATTTTGTATAAATATTTATTTGAACTCACTTGATAACTACTACTTTACGACTAAAATTATATACTTCTAAAATTGAATCCGCTTGCACCAAATTCTGGATCCACCACTGTAGGTTAGAGTGTGAAGTTGGAGACAGAGACGTGGATAATGATGAGTATGAGTGACAAACGGGCGGGTCGGATCGGATATGGTTCGGGTCGAAACGGGTAATGGAAAAAAGGGTAAATTATCCGACCCAACCCATATTTAACACGGGTAATAAACGGGTTAACCGGCGGATAAAATGAGTAACCATATTATCCATTCATGACTTCATATTAGTCTCAAGCTCTAATATGAATTTGTTGTCCTTTGCAACAGAAGAACATTACTGAAATAATTTTTCAATAATTGTATTACCCATATTTTCCCCATTGGTTACCTATTTGGTTACTCATTTTTCTAATTGATAATATGAGTAATTATTCATATTCGACTAAGTTTAAAAAAGTCAGTTATCTAACTTATTTTTAGTAAATTGGATTGGGTGGATAACCATTATTTTTAACCATTTTGTCGGGCCTAATGATGAGGCAGGGTCGAGGGAACGATATGAACGAAGATGACTCATCAAGAGCCATGATGTAGGCTTGGATGATGAAGATATGACAGGAGGCAGGAAGTGGGAAGAAGGTTGTGGTATTGATAAGAAGGCATCATTAAGAGGTTGTTGTATAGTTGTTTGTTGTGGATGGATGTAGCCAATTGGGTGTTATGGAAGGGTGAGCTCTATGTAGATTTAATTTGTTGGACCTGAAGCGGAAGACATTCTCCACAAATACTACTACATATCTTGAGATATATAGCTAGGCACGCATAAATATTGGTTGATGGAGAGTAACCCATAAAAACACATGGCGTAGACTTAAGATCAAGTTTGAGAGAAGTATAGGACTTAATCCAAGGATTGCAAAGGCAGCCGAAAATACGTAGCTTTAATGGATTGGGAGATTAATGAAAGAGACATTGGAATGAAGAACTTAATTTTAGCAATCAAGTAGGAAGCTTATTTATTTATGAGATAGACAGTAGTTTGACAGGCAAGACTGAAGGGATACCGACGCATAATGAATGAAGTAGAGATAAAGTTGTGTCAATAATATGGCGATACTTTCACTCAGTTGTATCAACCAATTGTGGGGTATATGGAGGACTAATAAAGTGTTAGATGCCTTGACTAATGAGAAATGATTTTATTCTTCTCCACCGCCATCTATGTAAAAATGCACCAACAATAATGATGAATCATGCGACAAAAGTTCTGAAGGTATATATCTTTGACATATGCGAAAAGCTGAAGTGAAAACCTATTAGAACTGTGGGCCTCACCCGTTTACTCCTCGACCTTAAGTAACAACAGTTAGGAGGGTCCATCCAATAGCTTAATGACTTGCTTGGGTCATCTAAGAGGTAAGGATTTGGCCTTGAGCGGGAAAATCCAAGATTTGGAAAAATGATCAACAAAAAATATAGAATTTGAAGTTATCAAATGAGAGGATTGGGAAAGGTCCTTGTACATCAGCGTATACAACTTCAAATGATCTAGAGCTACTAATTGAGTTGTCACCAAATGATAGACTGTGACTTTTATTACATAGAAAAGAATTACAAAAAAGTGAAACATTCATTATTTGTATCTCACAAATTAAATGAGGAGACAGAGGCTTTAGTGATATGAGGTTGTAGATGTCCAAGTCGAGCATGACAAAGATGCATTGTGGGTGGTGAAGCTATGTTGAGGTTGACTTGAGGAAGGGTGGATAACGTGAAGCCTAATTTATTCATTGAACGACACACATTTGCAATGTGTCCAAATTTATCACATAGTTGACACTGAACTATGTTTTGTTGAGTGGTGCGACTGTTTGCTGGCCTGTTGTTGAAATTGTTGCCATATGCAGGCTGGGTTCGATAGTTCGCACAGAAGAACCGGAAGAGTGACCACCACGATTTTTAGTATTTGATGTTTCCCATGGAATAATTAAAATTGCCTCGTTGAGTAAATTGACGTGTGATAATTGGAGCTTTAGATTTATACCCCGTGTGTTCTAGAAATATTTCATGAGCAACTTATCATATATAATTCTTGATATGAGATGGGATTATCTCGAGCCCTGATAGCAGCAGATATCTCCTTATATTCTGGTCCAAGACCACTTAAAGTTTTGATGATCAACTCTTCATTTGATAGTGGTGAGCCACTATGGCCAATCATCATTAACGAACTTTATTTCTCTTATATAGTCACTGACAGGGCGAGATTCTTGCTTGAGATTGGATAGTATTTCACGTATAAGTACTTTGAAGAATATCCAAGCATGCTTAACATATGATGCATGTACAATTAAAAGAGCAATGGTAACATCATGGAAGCCATAATAGTATTCCTAACAAAACTCTCTGCCATAGTTTGAAGGAAGGGTTGAGAGACTCACAACCAGAATCCATAGCCAAATGCTTTAGCGGGATGACTATTTGTACATCAAAATAGCAAAGTCGGTCGTAGCTAGATAGTAGAGTGATGACCCGTGTCTGCCAAGTAAAGTAATTGGAGCTTCCTGTTAATGAATGATAGTTGGGAAGTTGGATTGAAAGATATAAGCTATTGTACTATGATGCCGTGTCCAAAGATGATGGAAGGCTTCAATGTATCTGAATTTTTGGATGCGGTGGAGGATGAATTTGATGAGAGGTCAACCATTATTAAATGAAGGCAAGATCTTAGCTTGTGAAAGCACACACATGCTATTGATACCATATAAGGGAAGACAATATTATTGTGAATTGCTATGTGCTTCGGTCGATATTATAATATATAGCGTATGAGTTATACTATGCTAGGAGTGTACAACTAGTGGATGGAGGAGAATAAAATACACATGGTTGTTGAGTCGCAATCTGTCACGATCTAATTTTCTTCCGTTGGGTATTGTGATGACACCTAGTCTTAGAGACTAGGTAAGCCTCGCAGTTAATGAATAACAACAATAATAAAAGGAAAACTAACAGCCTTGATATAGAATCTCAACAGACTGTACAAACTTTCCCAAAAATCGGTAATACAAGTCATAAGCTCTACGAATCTTCTACAACTTCTAAGTACAACTGTTTGGAACTAAATACAACAGTGTATGAATAATAAATACAAAGAAGGTGACCCTGAAGCCTGCGAACGCAGCAGCAGGTTACCTTGAGTCTCCTCGACAATCATCCACACAGTTACTACAATATATACCTGGATCTGCACACAAAAATGTGCAGAAGTGTAGTATGAGCACACCACAGCGGTGCCCAGTAAGTATCAAGACTAACCTCGGTGGAGTAGTGACGAGGACTAGTCAAGACACCACTGGTCTACAAAATAAATAACATGAATATAGAAATGACCGTACTTTACATCTATCTAAGACTTCACGGAATAAGTTACAACAATGACAATATAAAGTGGAAGGAAATTACAGAAATCAATCACGAAACAGCACAAAAATACATAGAGAGATGGAACAGCAAAACAAGTCGAATCGAAAGGAAACACAATACAATAGAGAACACCAATAGCTCAACTCCACGTTGGTTTGTTCACATCGAGCCTTAGCCATTAAAATTCATAACTGGTAGAAATCTTTAAACAACAGTTCATATGAAAAACTTTTACAAATAAAATTATTTTAGTATGGAAGAGTTTCCTTTGAAAACATACTTTCTCCAAAAGTAGATATAAGTATATTTAATAGAGAGAATTACGTAAAACATAGTTTCTTTCAAAATATGAAACTTCCCCAAGATGTTTTCCCAATAAATGACTTCCAAATATCATTTTAGGCAAGACTAGTGCTTTTCAAATATACCTTCGATATAAAAGTCATTCAAATATAATCATTTCAAAATCATTACTTTTTCAATAATACTCTTCAAAAAAAGCCCTTGATCAAAATCTCCTCAAGATTTATCCACCGGAACTCAGTCCGTAACTCAGAAATTGACATGCAGTACAGGAGGAATATCAAATTTTGTCAATAGATGCAGTAAGGGATCAGTAGAAATATCCAAATTTAGAACAACGGAATAAAATACAAAGACAAGTGCACGGCATCACCCTTCGTGCTTTTACTCTCATCCTCACAATAAATAAATAAATAAAGACGGCACGACATTATCCTTCGTGCTTTAATATCATAACATGGCACGACATTATCCTTCGTGCTTTAATATCATAACATGGCACGGCATCACCCTTCGTGTTTTACACTCTTCTTCACCCAAACAATATCAAGAACAACAGTTTGGCAAGGAAAAACCAACAATATGACCCATAAATCACCACATCCCGACAAGGGAGTCAACAATACAAACAATACCATTAACAGCATAACCAGTAATAGAAACCACAACATCCCGGCAAGGGAGTCAACATCACAAACAATATCATTAACAGCATAAACAGTAATAGAAACCATCACATCCTGGCAAGGGATTCAACAATACAAACCATATCATTAACAACATAAACAGTAACAGAAACCATAACATCCCGGCAAGGGAAACAGCTATAACCAATCGCACCTAAACAGTTAACTTTACGGAATAACACTCAGCTAAAACAAAGGCCCAGTAATAGGCAACATCAAGGAGATACCAATAGCAAAAATGTCTAACAATTAGACCTAAGTGGCACTTAAGAGAATAGTCATATAAATCATAATGTAAGACTCACGGGCATGGTTGAATCCAACGAATAGATGTGCCAACTACGGCTAGTCAACTATAAGACTAGATGACACTAATTATAGTCAATTAGGCAAGCTAGGGAGAAAATATAGCATGATGATGAGAGAAGTAGAATATTTAGTTAAGTCAAATAAGGCCAAATAGCCAACGAAGGAATCCAAAAATAAATAATTCTAATTTGAACAGGAAGGGATGAAATTAACAACCAAGGATTCAAATGTAACAATTACAAATCATACACAGGTAATATAAGAACCTACGAATCCTAACAGGCCAATCTAATTGCAAATAAGTCCAAGTACACACTCGTCACCTCGCATACTGATGTGAGACTAAATTGCATAGTTTAACATGTGATATACCTTACATTTTATGCGCATTAATGATAAAATTACACTTGTTATGTGCTTAATGGAGTTTATTTCATGTGTAGGTGAATTGGAAATGGAAACGGAGCTAAAGGGATGCAAATACGTCAAAAATACGCAAAAGGAGACGCCCGGGCGATAGCCGGACGTTTTCCCCATAAAGTCTGCCCCCCCTGGCGTTAGGGGGGCGTTTACCCCATAAGGCATGGCCCCCCCTGGCGTTAGGGGGGCGTTAGGGCCATAACGCCAGCCCCCCTCTCCCCCGGCGTTAGGGGGGCGTTAGAGCCCAAACGCCAGGGGTCCCCAGTTTCGCCCAATTC
>ML429180.1:12255-76586 GCA_005239525.1 Nicotiana knightiana | reverse complement strand
GACTCAAATATCGAGCCTGGAACCCATAGGTATAAATATTGTATAACTCTAAAAATTGTGTATTTCAAAAAATTATTATTTAATTTACAGATTAAACATACAATTAATGTTATTTTAATATACAGTTGACGACATGGACGCGCTCATACATCCCGGCCCTCGGTCGTTTGATTTATTAGTCCTACAGGGCCAGCATAGATCCGATTTTATATGGGACGGACAGTTATTGGCGCAGACTTTTCGTGCTAGGAGAGTGGATGATTTGTGGGACTTTTTGAGGGATACAGTTCTACATCCCTGTGTAGTCTAGTACCTGGAGGAGTTGGGATTTTATAGGATTATAGAGATCGACCGGATACAGCTCGACTGGGCTTTGATCACGGCGTTGATTGAGCGGTGGCGACCGGAGACGCACACTTTCCATCTGCTCATCGGCGAGGCCACCATCACGTTGCAGGACGCTGAGGTTTTATATGGCCTGCCCGCTGATGGGTTGCACGTTTTACTGCCTATGGCTATGAGATATTATTCGCGGGCGGATTATTGGGATATGCTGCACAAGCTCACGGGTTTCATGCCACAGGACGAGACTGTATCGTCTGGGGATAGTCGTATGCAGTTGACCCCTATTAGAGAGTACCTGGAGCAGATCCACAAGACTATCACCGCCGAGTCAGCGGAGGTGGATATTGTACGATATACGAGGCTACTGTTGCTCCTTCTATTTGGGGGGGTCTTATTCCCGAACAATTCGAGGAACCTAGTGAGCCTCCATTTTCTTCATCATATTGAGCGGTTCGAGGATACAACCATTTACAGCTGGGGTGGTGCTGTCCTCGCATACTTGTACAGGCAGATGTGTCGGGCTTTCATGGGCACACAGAGAGACGTTTGTGGCTTTCTGCCGCTTCTACAGGTGACAACATATTCAAATAATATATTCATTAGTTATAACTCTACCTAGTTAGAATTAATCTTATACCTTACGTCAACTTTGTATGTTAGGTTTGGGCCTGGGAATGATTTCTGCAGTTTCAGCCACCTCTACCACAGCTACCTGTTACTGTAGCACCTTCGTTTCTCCCTCTAGCCAGGAGGTGGGTTCTCCGTCGTACACTTGCACGAGAGTATGTTTCCCATCATAATCTCCCCCTCTGCAGGGATGTGTTGGATTTGCTGAAGGGCACACAGGTTAATATCTACCTAAACTTAACTGGTATAGATTAACTTAGTGTTGCGCATACTCACAGTTTGTTTTCTTATTTGATAGTTCACCTGGATGTCGTACAACGAGGAGTTGATCGGTACCCTTCCAGCTTATTGCTCATCTGGCCGACATATTTGGAGGACTTTTGTCCCGCTCATATGCCTCAATATTGTCGAACATCATGCCTCCGAGCGGGTGCTTCGTCAGTTTGGCCTGCTGCAGTCTATACCGAGGCAGCCTGTCTGGCATGCTTTACATTATCAGAGGGATGATCGGTCTAGGGCGGACGACACATTTATGGCATGCCTTAATGCGCAGATGGGTATTTGGGACAGACGAGATGAGTTGACCCCACCTACGCAGATGCAGGAGGTGCCTATTCAGGATTATATGGCATGGTACCGCCTTGCTACCTGACTTTTTATCGGGAACCCCATTCATCCGGCACACGGTCGGTATGTCCCATACGCCGGGAGACACGAGTCCTTGGTATGTTTTCTGTTATTATTAATAATATACCTGTAATTTAGTGCCACATATGTAGTTTATATTTTTTACTTTGTGCAGGCGATTGGATTTCATATCGTCTATCAGATGGGACTGCAGATGCAAAGTCATGTCCACGATCATGTGGCCATGCAGGACTATAGTCATCAATTCATGGAGGTGGCTGTCCGGACACTGCATCGAGCCCGATCGAATCAGCGTTTAGCACACGAGCCTGATTATGTGGACCCAGTGTAGTACGAGCGAGGTCATGGTGCCCGACAAGATGGTGGTGCCCGACGAGGCCAGGGTGCCGGACGACGTGGGTGTGGGCAGAGAGGAGGTGGTCCCCAGCAAGGGGGCATTAAGGCTCCTGCTGATGATGTTGTTGTTGCTATGGCAGGTGGCATGCATGAGACGGACATGCCGATACATCTCACTCCAGTGACATCGTAGGTGACCCCAGCGGGTCAATTATTGATCACGAGCACGGATATTCCAGGAGTGAATTGGTGTAGATACTTCCCAGGCTCGTCTACCATTTATGAGGATCGACCGAGCCGATATTTGCATAGTGGGCGCCAACTGGGTTATGGCTCCTCATCACATGCGCAGGTATGAGTTTATTAGTATTGAATTTGAATTTGTTTTAACTATAACTTATTTATTTTCTTTAACTTTATTAATTTCATTTTAAAGGCTTCATGGGATGCTGACGTGGCTGCGACATATGATTACCTTCAGGAGCCAGCCGAGATCATGGTAAGACAATTTAAATTGTTGTGAATTCTTATGTACTTTTCTATACTGAGCTTTCTATTCTTATGTAGCTTTCTACTGGATCGACGGCCTCTTATATCGATCCTGGCAGCACCACTGATACATGTCATCCGGCGCCATATCCGGCTATAAGGAGATGACTTGATGATGATGATCACGATAGCGTACCCGGGCGGGATGGGATGCGCCTCAGGCCAACAGCTGCGTTGAGACACACCGGATGCTGGACATATTGATTCGGTCTTCCTTCTTTTTTTTGTATTTGGTGTAAATAATATTTTTGTGTACATTAATAACAATATTTATATAATATGCCCATTACTTTTTTAGATCCCCTTTCGTTAGATAGTTTCATATAACAACACTAGCACTAAAACTTAACTTCCAGTACAATTAAAATAAAGTTCAGTACAACAAACAAGGAAAATATTACTACAGCACAAACACAAGCACAAACACAAACATAGCAGGCCAACATAATAAAAATACATGATATGGGAAAAATACACTAAACACATACATGTCAATGTTTAGCCCCGGCCGCCCTTTTCTCCGCTCCAACCAATTAAATTGTTCTTCCAGTTTTTCTTTTTCTTCTTCTACCTCTTTCAGTTTCGTCTTCACATCCGCAAATTCCCGTTTATATTATTTTTTACATTCCTTTTGGGCTTCACAATTCCATTGGGATTTTATTTTTTCTTCTTCTACCTCCTTCAGTTTCGCCTTCAACTCTGCAATCTCTCTTTTACTTCCTCTTTCATGTTCCAATTGTCTTAAACACAAATTATGAAGATGTTGCAAAGATTCTTTGTAGCATTCCTGATAACATGGTTCATCAACCCATTCCTCCAAATCGCAAATAGGTTCGTCGGGAACCTTGTAAAACTGGTTCACACAGTGCCAGTAGCAACGTCCAACTTCACCACCGTCCCAACAAGATTGTATCATGCATCTTTTTCCACACTTGCACCTTAGTGTACGGAGAGGTTGAGACATTTGTACGTTAAAAAATCTTACTTTTAATGAAATATTTGTTATTAGTAATTTTTTAGCACACAAAATAACTAGAATGAGCATGTTATTTATAGGCGATACAACACACATAACGTAGTGTTTAACCGCGCTAAATGCACACATAACGTACTATTTAATCGCGCTATATTTTGCGTGTTAAATATCATGATGTGTACAAGACAAGACAACTTTATGTCAGCTGGTCAGCTTTTTCAGTTCAACAAGACAACACACATAACGTACTATTTAACCACGATAAATGTACACATAACGTACTATTTAATCGCTCTATATTTTGCGTGTTAAATATCATGATGTGTACAAGACAAGACAACTTTATGTCAGCTAGTAAGCTTTTTCAGTTCGACAAGACAACACACATAACGTACTACTTAACCGCGCTAAATGCACACATAACATACTATTTAATCGCGCTATATTTTGCGTGTTAAATATCATGATGTGTACAAGACAAGACAACTTTATGTCAGCTGGTCAGCTTTTTTAGTTCGACAAGACAACACACATAACGTAGCATTTAACCGCGATAAATGCACACATAATGTACTATTTAATCACGTTATATTTTGCGTGTTAAATATCATGGTGTGTACAAGACAAGACAACTTTATGTCAGCTGGTCAGCCTTTTCAGCTTGACAAGACAACACACATAATTACGTAGAATTTAACCGCGCTAAATGCACACATAATTGTATTAAATTATCATTTAAAAAACTAAAATGAAAAATTTCAAATCATAATTAACAAACATAAATTTATTTCATAAATATTGCAACATAAACAAACACAACTAATTATTACAACATAAACTCATGGATAGTTAGGCACACTAGAAGAACACCCACCACGAGCTTGATTAGCATTGCCACCCAAACCACCTGAAGGACATTTTCGACGGTCGTGTCCTGTTTGCGAGCATATACCACATTTGTGCGCATAAACGGTATCACTAACATCAATATGTTTCCGTTTACACGTTCTCTTCTGCACATGTATTCGACGCAAATAGGACTTGTTGCACACCATTTTAAATAGTTTCGGCGGCCAATAATGCTCAGCACCCACTGGCTGCAACTGCCCACTATATGTGTTTAGATACTTGGCAACATTATATTGTTGATCTACATAGTTGGTCCCCCCAAAACCAATACGTTGAAAACACTTAATGGCATGTGAGCAAGGCATGTGGTAGATGGACCATTTCCCACAAGAACATAACCTTGATGATTCATTTACAGTATGTACATTTTTCCCCCGATTTTGATGGATAGCGGTGAGAACTTCAAAAAAATTTCTTTCGTTATCATACAGCAAAAATGAATGTTAATGTGCTCGTCGTCTGTATTTCTCAAATCTCTTCATCAGCACTGGCATAAATTCAACACCCCTTTTTCCATCAATGTCGTTGCAGCTGCAGATCGTTCAACAAACCTCTCCGCCATCTGCTTGAACGACATCTGCACCATGGCTGTGACAGGAAATCCTCTTGCCGACTTCAATAACCCGTTGAAAGACTCTGACACGTTTGTAGTCAGAATTCTCCATCGCCTGCCACCATCCACATGCAAATTCCACTTTTCAGGGTGATGTCGCATTAACCAACAATAGGCTACCTCGTCTTCTTGCCTGATAGATTCCATGTGCCTCCGAAATTTATGTTGTTGGTGGTTTGTTGCTGCCATCCACATCAAATCATGTAGATCCTTGTTGGGTTGTGCCTTCTGGAAATTGGCCTTAAAGTTCCTCACACAATAACGGTAGTATGCATAAGGTTCTTGCCATGCAGGCAAGTTCTCCACAGAGCTTAAGATACCACCGTGCCGATCAGATATTAGACAAATACCTGAACGCTGTTTGACAACGTGCTCTTTCAAGTGGTTCAAAAACAGCGTCCATGTCTCTGTGCTTTCATTGGCACAAACATCAAAAGCTATAGGAAATATATGTCCATTAGTATCTACTGCCACGGCTATCAATAGCTTGACATCGTACTTTCCATACACATGAGTGTCGTCTATGGATATTACGGGTCGACAATGCAAAAATCCATCAATTGTTGGTTTAAACGCCCAGAACACGTAATTGAATATATATTCTGGTTTTCCCGGACTCCGCTCAAGCTTTCATTCAACAACTGTCCCGGGGTCAAAGTGCTGCAGTGCGGCCATGTACTTTGGCAGAGATGCAAATGACTTATCCCAGTTACCGTAGACAATTTCAAACGCTCGGTTGCGCCCGAGAAATGTCTTTCTTTTGGTAATGGTATGGCTATATTCTTGGTGCACTGATGTAATGCACTCTTTGATTTTATACCTTATGGACGCTTCGAGGTGCGGAATAAGTACAAGAGAAATCAAGTCAATATCCAGGTTGAAGTGATTCCCGTTAAATGTGTCCATTTCGCATGTGTGGGTGGAAATGTATTTACCCACTTTCCACAGGCCTGTCTTCTTCTTGGTCACATTCAATATCCAATGACATGGCCAAAACCACTTGCGGCAAACAACCTTGTATACAAACGGACTTGACTCCCATACCTGCATCTCATGACACTCTTTTACGTTGTGCATTTTACAAGCCCTGCTTACGAGCGCTTTATCAGGAAAAAGCATGCCCTTTGCAAGCACCGTTGGTCTAGAATCATCCCACATTGCTGTCCGAATTTCATCAAAATCCCATGTGAGAGCTTCCATAGCTGGCACACTTGGCAAGTTATTAATGTAAGGAATATCTCTTGAATGAAATGGCACTTCGGACTCGTACACTCTTCGTCTAGGGGGGGAGGGGTTGGAGCATACTCTCTCTTCAAATTAGGTCCTTCCTCCTCATCCTCCTCATCACCATCCTCACGAGGAAAGGGTGTCTCGTCTCCGGATTCATCAGCATTGTTGTCATAATCACTGTTCTCTTTCTCACTCTGTGTATCTGCCAGATCCCGATTTAATACGTCATTTTCGGGCAATTGAGTGAGTACAGGTGGTTCAGCTTGCTGGTTTTCACTGCACAACCAACAAAATTATAAGCTACTGAAATTAATAAATACTTTTCATATAGCTATATCACTTCACTTACAAGTCGTAATGTGATGAAATTTCATGATGGACGTTTTCAATTAGGTGATGACTACTGGATGGACCATTTGTAAAATTCATATCCGGCCGGTACCCCCTGTTAAATATGAGCGTTAAAACAAATTCAATACACCAAAAATGTACATAATTAACACAAATGAAAATTGAAGTTTACCACTCGTCTTGTGAATTACGGAAAGAAGGATAGAAATTATTTTCTCGCTACTCGTTCGCCGGCAGTGATAAGTTTAAATCAAGGAAAACTCTTTCATCTGGAACCTGTCCGGCAAAAACTGCTCCAGAATAACCACCCGATGACTAGGGGTTATCCCTACTACGCGCAACCTCATTTTTGGGAACGTCTTCGACCTTGACGTACATCTCCAACATTGTGATTACAAGAAATTCCTGGCATTCATCCGGAGTCCTCAGAAAATCACTCAAAGTTTCATCATCGTCGATGTTAAACTCCGAGTAAAACGCAACCCCTTGCGGAGTGACGGAATACGGATATCTTCCGGTTACCTTAAGAATCACTGAGCGTTTCCTCACACTCATTTTTTTGCATAACAATGATATCAATTTATTGTACTCCATTCTAAGTGGCAATTTAACATGACACTGCGCAAGTAAACTGTACCCCACAGAGGTATTCTCCATCACAACCTCACACTGTGCATTAGACTATGTTCCTTGCAAGGTTATCTCATTTCTAATGGCTCGGCGTATAGTTGAGAAGGGGTGTAATGCTTATCTAGCATTCGTGAGGGATGTCAGTGTTTATACTCCTACCGTTGAGTCAGTTCCGGTAGTGAGGGATTATCTAATTGTATTTCCAGTGTATCTTCCGGGCATGCCGCCTGATAGGGATATCAATTTTGGTATTGATTTATTATCGGTAACTCGGCCCATTTCTATTCCACCCTATCGTATGTCCCCAAGAGATAAAAGAATTAAAGGAGCAGTTGTAAGAGTTGCTTGATAAGGGCTTCATTCGGCCCAATATATCACCTTGGGGTACTCCAGTCTTGTTTGTAAAGAAGAAGGATGGTTCTATGCGCATGTATATTGATTATCGCCAGTTGAACAAGGTTACAGTGAAAAACATGTATCCACTACCACACATTGATGATCTACTTGATCGGCTACAGGGTGCCAGGGAAGAGATGAGGAAATTGAAAGTGATAAAAGGTCCAAAGAAGAAAAAGAAATGAAGAAAAGGAAAGGCAAGGAAAAGGAAGATAGGCCAAAAAGAAATATGTCAAAAAGAAAGTGAAAGTTGAAGGGATTCAAAGAAAGCAATGATGAAAGGCATGGAGTGATTAGAAAAGGAGAAAAATGATTGTCATTATTGAGAAAGAGTGACATTATGTCTCTCTATGTCCCCCTATGGAAGAAGAAAATGACTCAAAGTGTCAAGAAAGTATGAGCCGAAATGAGAAAATGGAGTGCTTAAGGAAAGATGAAACCATCATATGCTGATAAGTCCTACCTTGATCCAAAAGCCTTCATTATAGTCCCGCAAAAGCCCTATATGATTTCAAGTTGAATGAGCTTACATTAGTGATGATTTACATAAGGGTCAAGCTTATAGTACTTAGAGTCGGACTTGTGGCATTCTTTTGAGAGAGATGAGCGCACTTCTTCACAATCCTTGTTTTGAATGTTACATTCTAAAGTTAGAATTGCTCATGGAGAGTAGAGGAGGAGGAGTTTGGGTTCCACAATGACCTACGCGTTAGAGCGAGCTTCCTTGATGAATTAAATCAACTCTTGATGCTCTAGTGTCACAATAGAACTATGTTACTCAAAAGGTCATAACATGGTGTTGTTGATAACTCATTTGTGTTGAGGGTAATTGTTAGTCCCAATTGATACTTGATTGATTCACCTTAGGCCAGCACCCCACCTTGCAACGTCCGAAACATAACTAAACAGCAGCTAACGGTCCCAATCTCTCGAAGCCAACTAATTAATGGTTGACTTCTTATCGATCCAAATATTCAAATTCTGTGCAACCCGTAATTATCAGTAAGTGCTAGAGATTTCTCAATCGGTGTTAACCCGATTTCAACTACTCAGTCAGCTTTACTTTTTTTTCCCTTTGTTTTGCTTCTCCGTGCACTGTTGAGTAGTTCCAAGCACTCTCCCTTTCAAGTTTCTTTTGATTTCTCATATCTGGAGACTTAATTTGATTTGTCCTTGTGGCTTCCTTTAATTTCTTTTCTTGATCAAAGTAATATTCCAAACATCAGTTCGTGCTTCCTTCCGTCAGTAGCTTGTTCAAAATTTCTCTCTTTGAATTGATAATCCTTTTTATTTTCTTATCAAATATGAGACCTAATATGCTCATAACCTTCTTCCAAGGAAATGTCACGTGAGCAACTAGAAGTATGGGCTGGCCACTTGTTAAACTTTACATAATAAACTAAAGTCACTTCCTCCTAGTTGTCGGTATATAATATGTAATTAGTGCACTATCCATTTATAAATTATCTATCTTATACTTCATACACATGTAAATTATATTTCCGGCAATAGATATATATGTGCTTGCATCCTATGAGTTTCGGGAAGAAGGGCAAGTTGAGCCCAGGTATATCGACCATTTGAGATTCTTAAGAGGATTGGAGAGGTGGCCTACATGCTTGCACCATCACCCAGTCTAGCTGCAGTTCATCCAGTATTCCATGTTCCTATACTCCGAAAGTATCACGGCGATCCGTCTCATGTGTTGGATTTCAGCTCAGTCCAGTTGGACAAGGATTTGTCTTATGTTGACCGATGGCCATTTTGGACAGGCAGGTTCGGAAGTTGAGGTCGAAGAACATTGCTTCAGTGAAGGTTCAATGAAGGGGTCAACCAATCGAGGAGGCGACTTGGGAGACCGAGCATGATATGTGTAGCTGTTATCCTCAACTTTACACCACTTCAGGTATGTCTCTATACTTGTTCGAGGAGGAACGTTTGTTTTAAGAGGGGGATGATATAACGACCCGACCAGTCGTTTTGAGTGCTTTAGCCCCCGATCCCCTATTTATTTCCTCCTCTATGCTATATTGTGGTTATGTAACTCGTCGGGGTGTTTGGTTTTGGTTTCAGGTGAGTTTTGGAGTAAAATAGGACACATAGTCCCTAAGTTGGAGGTTTAACTTGTAAGAGTTTACCGTAGTTTAACTTGTGTGAAGACGACTCTGCAATGGAGTTTTAATGGTTCCAATAGCTCTATATAGTGATTTTGATCTTGAGAGCATGTCCGGATGTTGATTTGGAGGTCCGTAGGTCATTTCAGCGTGAATTGGCGAAAGTTGGAAAGTTAGAAGATTTTGGAAAGTATGACCGGGAGTTGACTTTATTGATATCAGGGTTGGATCCCGATTCTGGAAGTTGGAATAAGTCCATAATATCATTTATGACTTATGTGCAAAGTTTGAAGTCAATCGGAGTTGTTTTGGTATGAATCAACATAGGTTTCAGAATTCTGAGGTTCATAGTTGCAAAGACTTGAATTTGGGTTTCGATTCGTAGAATCGATGTTGTTTGATGTGATTTTTGGCCTCGAGTAGGTCCATTATGCCTTTTGGAACTAGTTGGTACATTCGGACGGGGTCTCGGAGGTGAAGCAGATTGAATCTGGATCGAAATTTGAACTTGTTGGACTGTTGAAAACTTCAATCTTCTGGTGTCATTACACTTGTGGAGGGCCTGGCCGCAGGTGCGAACTCGCAAAATCGAGATGTGGATCGCAGATGCGGAGCTGTCCATGCCCAGCTAGGGTCAGAGAAGCGGGATGGTCTCCGCAGAAGCGAAGTCACTTTTGCGATCAGAGGAAACACATGCGCGGGCTGGTTCGTACGTGCGATGTAGTCGCCGCATGTGCGGCCTTGTTCTCACAGATCGGAGGGTTCTGAGCTTAGTCATGACCACACCTGCGATGGAAATTCTGTAGGTGCAGAGCTGCAGATGCGGTAGTTGGGTCGCAGTTCGAGTCACTTGGGCAGAAAAAGGGGAAATTTCGAGGGTTTGATTCATAATTCATTTTTGGACTTAGAGAACTCGATGGGAGGAGATATTTCAAGGGTTCTTCAAGGAAAACGTTGGGGTAAGGAATTCTAACTCATTTTTGGTTAATTTACAAGAATCTTTTGTTAATTTTATCAATTGATTAGTGTTTTGGAGTTGGANGGGGGGGGAGGGAGGGGGGGAGATGGTAGAAACTTCTTAGACTAAATTTTTGAGTTTTGAAAGGCAAATTGAGGTCGGATTTTAGTAATTCTTGTATGGTTGGACTCGATATCGAATGTGTGTTCGGATTTGGTAATTTTGGTGGGGTTCCGAGGCGGGCTCGGGTTTACTTTTTGGGTTGACTTTTAATTCTTCGCAAAGATCATAATTTCCTTGTTTGAATTAGTTTCCTATAGTTACATTTATAGTATGATTTTATTTTGGCTAGATTCGAGCCGTTCAGAGTTAGATAGTCGAGAAAAAGGCCTTCTAGTTGATTGAGTAAGCGAGATTTGTGGTAAGTGACTTGCCTAACCTTGTTGGGGTTTGGGGGGGGGGGAGGGGGGAAATTACCCCTTAGGATTGGTGTTGTTTGTAATAATTGTGATATGTGAAAGTCGTGTACGCAAAGTGGCGAGTGTATACACGGGCTAAATGTGGGCATCTCCGGTTTTTAGCTATGTCAATACCTTCCATGCCTTAACATGTTATAATCATCATTTTTAGTCTAATTTCACATGTCTACTTGTCTTATCTCTTACTTGCTAGTTGTTCTACATGCTTAGTTGAAGTTCTTGTTTCCTTTATTCCGTATTCATTATTTAATTGTTGAATTTTTTACTTGAAATTCTATTCTTGGAATATCTTATTGTTGAGATTGTTATTGAGTTGCAAAGGCCGAATTTTTATTGAGGCAAAGTGTTAAGTTGTAAAAAATCATTCTATTGAGTTCTTCTTCTACTTGTTATTGTTGAGACTTTTTGTACATTCTGATTGAGTTGTGGGCTCCTTATTGTGAAATTGTGTTATTGTTTGGTTTCTTTGGCAAGTTGTGATACTGGAAATTGAGGTGCGATTTGTGTTATATTGTGATATTGATATGTATGCGGTGCTATAAGGTCTGGGGTTTGAAACACATGCGGTGAGACTGGTGGGATTGATACGCGTGGCTAGTAGAGGAACTACTAGAAGCCATGCAGTGTGATAAGGTGAGCAAAAATACGGGATACTATTTCGGAAAAAATAATTTTTAAAATTAAATGTAAAAGCTCCTGTGGAGATATAAGAAAAGATTGTGAGTTATTATTGAGATTTGGGACTATGAGGCAGTACATCGGTAGTGACCCTTGTTGATCTTTCTCTTTTTGTTGTACTTGTCTTTGGTTGTTTGTCTCCTTAACATGTCAAATCCTTGTTTCCTTCCGTGATGTATTATTTTCACTGATTTTGTGTAGTTAACTCTTAGTATACTCTTTACTTGTTTCATTTCCTTTTTCTTTATTATTACATTGTTAAATCTTTCATCTTGGTTCTTATTATTTTCAGTAGAGTCTTGACATGACCTTGTCACTACTCTACTATAGTTAGGCTTGGCACTTATTGCCGTTGTGGTTTACTCATGCTACGCTTCTGCACATATTTTTGTGCAGATCCGGGTACATCCTACTAGTCTAAGCATCAATGATTTGAGTCTGAGCGTGGAGACTTCAACGTATACCTGCCAGCGTCCGCAGGCCTCAGAGTCCCCCTTCTATTCTAATTTCCTTATTTCATTACCCTATTATAGACAATGGTGTATAGGATTATTCGGTACTAATACTTAGAGCTTGTGATTTATATTTTACTGGATTTTGGGAGTTGTACATGTTGAGTTAAAAATTTTATTTTATATAGTTGTTGAAGTTTTGAGATTTTAAATTATTATTTCAATTATTTCGCATGTTTGCTAGTCTTACCTAGTCTTAGAGTCTAGGTGTCGTCACGACATCCTACGGAGAGAAATTTGGGGTCGTGACAACTATCACTATTAATGAATAGCACTTCACTATTGTGAATAGTGTTAGTAATAATGATCAATAGTGTCGCACTATTCTTGTGAATAGTATCTGCACCAATACCGTACTTTTCTATCAGAATTGCACTGTCTGTGCTTTGATACTAGTTATTGGAAAGCGTGTCAGGCAAATAAAAGGGAAAAAATATTTAAAAGAGAAAAGCAACAAATTGCACAAGACAAGACAAGACAAGATTTACGTGGTTCGGCAATTTTTGCCTACTCCACAACCACAAAAAGAATAGCTTTTATTGATTGAAGAGAAAGAAGAAGTTGACGGATGATTTCAACTGAAAAAGGGAATGTCTATTTATAGGCAGAGGAATCAGCTGAAAATCTTCAACAAGATATGAACATGCGGCAGGACGACACAACAATTGTAAACGAATTTAATGCATTCACATTTTGCAATCTTTTCATTCTTCCGACCTTTCTTTCTTTGGCTTTTTTACATATCTTTTTCTTCTCTTCCTTTGACTTTTCTACTTTTGTTTTGTATCCCTCTTTTATTTCTTTTACAAATGACAACAAAGTTTGCTCCTAACTTAATGAAAGATTAGAATATCTGGGGCACTACAAGTTTCTTGTATTTACCAAGCTCAAGAAATTCGTTTGTACGTGTTATGTACCGAAAGACATGTGTCTCTTATAGCTTGTTTGGCAGACATGAGTCTCTTATAGCATGTTTGGCCATCAACTTATTTGTCAAAAGTGCTTTTCAAAAAAATACTTTTGGTAAGAAATAATTTGTGCTTGACTAATTAATTTGAGAAGCACTTTTGAGCAACAATTATAGCATATTTGCCCAAGCTTCTAAAATCAACTTATTTTGAGGAGTGCTTTTGGTGAGAAGCAATTTATTTTTGGCTAATTAGTTGAAAAAGCACTTCTGAGCAGCAATTATTATTTGACCAAGCTTTTAGAAAGTGTTTGAAGTATATTTTTCTCAAAAGTGCTTCTAAAAAAAGTGTTTTTGCAGAGAAGCTACTTTTTCTGCTTATGTTTCTACTCAAAATCACTTTTTTCTTCTAAAAGCTTGGCAAACACTTCACTTTTAAAAAAAGTACTTTTTTGGAAGAAAAAAAAGTCCTTCTAGCCTTGGAGAAGCTTGGCGAAATACTTGTCAAGCTTTTAAAAAGTGCTTCTAAGTGTACTTTTCTCAAAAGTACTTTTCAAAAATATTTTAGGAAGAAACTATTTTTTTCTGCTTCTAAAAAGGTGTTTCTGCTTCTACTCAAAAGCATATTTTTCCTTCTAAAACTTGGCCAAACACCTCAACTTTGCCAAAAAGTACTTTTGACAAAAAAGAAGTTTGACCAAACAAGCTATTAGGTTGTACACATGTAGATGCAATAGGAGTGCTCCGCTGCCGAAGAATTTGTATTAAAGTTGTTGTGGTTAAAAATCCTTAAGGTCTAAAATATATTGTAGGAAGGTCGTAATATGTCCTCTCCATCAGAGGCGGATTCATAATTTCAAGAGGATGAGTGCATTATTGTGAACAGATGATTTAGAATTCATATTTAACGGGTTTAACTTTTTTTTTAAAACCATGAATACCTAAATTGAAAAGTTAAATTACCTATTTACCCTTCTAAAAATTTAATTATCCTACTTTCTTAAAGTAATTTAGAATAATATATTAAAATAATATTTAAACAATAATTGTAACGACTCGACCGGTCGTTTTGAGCTGTAGCTCGTCGTTCGGCATTTTGAGGCCATGAGCAACTTTATTTCAGGTGTTATGACTTGTAGGTGTGGTCGGAATTGAATTTCAGGAAGTTTAGAGTCAATTGGGAAAGAAAATTCTCATTTCAGAAGTCTTAAGTTGGAAGAATCGACGAAGATTGGATTCTTGAGTAAATGACCTCAGAATCAGGATTTGAAGGTTCTAGCACGCTCGTATGGTGATTTCGGACTTGGGAGTATGTTCGGATCGGGTTTTGGATGACCCGAGAGAATTTTGGCACATATTGTAGAAGTCAGCATTTTAGGAGAAATTTCATTGAAGTGCATTTCAGTAATATTGATGTCTGTTTGGGATTCCGAGTCTGGGAATAGCTCTGTATGGTGATTCTGGAGTTGGGAGCGCGATTGGAATTGAATTTAGAGGTCCGTAGGTTATTTTGAAGTCATTTGGCTAAAGATAGAAATTTATAGGTTTTTGAGAAATCCGACCGGAAGTGAAAATTTGGATATCGGGGTCAGAATGCGATTCGAAAGTTGGAGCAGGTCCGTAATGTTGAATGTGACTTGTGTGCAAAATTTGGGGTCAATCGGACGTGATTTCATAGGTTTCCACATCAAATGTAGAAGTTGGAAATTTCAAAGTTCATAAGGATTGAATTGAGTTGCGACCCATTGTTTCGATGTTATTTGATGCATTTTGAGGCCTCGAGAAGGTCTGCATTGTGTTTTGGAACAGGTTGGTGTAATTGGACGGGGTCCCGGGGACCTCGGGTGGATTCCGAGTGGTTAACGGATCAAATTTGAAGTTGAGGAGGAGCTGGAGCTGCTGATGTCTGGTGTGATCGCACCTGCGAGGCTTGGGCCGCGGGTGCAGCTTTGGCATCGCAGGTACGAGGTTAGGCTGGCTTGGCTGGGGGCGCAGGTGTGAGGTTATTTCTGCACCTGCAGAAGCGCAGGTGCGGACAAAGTAGCGCAGGTGCGGAGAAGGCTGGGGAAAGAGAAAGCCGCAGGTGCGATAGTTTGGGCGCACCTGCGGGCTCGCAGGTGCGGGCGTAGTAATCGCAGGTGCAGAAGGACTGGAAGCAATGTTCATTTTTATAACCGAAGTCTTGGCCATTTCTCTTCATTTTTCTCTTGGTTGGGCGATTTTGGAGAGCTTCAAGTGGCGATTTTTGTCATCTATGTCAAGGTAAGTTGTTTCTACTCATCTCAAGGTAAAATACAAGGTTGTATATAGATTTGGTCATGGAAATTAGTAGAAATTTGGGATTTTTGAACAAGACCTAGAATGAGTATTTTTGGATTCTAACCACTAATTTGAGCATGAAATTAAGAATAAATTATGTATTGGAGTTGGTAAAGTCATGGATAAAGTTTATCTTTGAAAAATTTTGGAATCTGGGCACGTGCGCCGGAGGACAATTTGGTTAACTTTTCGAGCGGAGTTGGGAATTTATATAATTTGAATTGTTACAAGTATTAGAGTATATTTTCATTGGTTTGTCCGTTATTTGGCTAGTTTTGGGGCGTTCTGCATTGATTTGGGTCATCAGAAGGACTTGGAAGACGGTTATGGAACTCCGGAGTGAGGTAAGTCTCCTTTCTAACCTTGTGAGGGGGAATTGTCCCCATAGGTGAACTAATCGAATATGTGCTACTATTTTTGGGAGCTACGTATGCACGAGGTGACGGGAGTCCGTGCGTAGCTACTATCATGCTTGTGTCCGGGTACTCTAGGACCCACTAGCATGCCTTACCTGTTGTATTTGAAATTTTTCTAATGAAATTAGACTGTTAACATTATCGAATTAGTAACTGAATACCTAAGAAGATTGAAGTTTATTTTTCTTAATCATCTAGAAAGAGAATTGATTTTCCTGGGATAATGGTTTTTCCTGATAAAGCATGTTTTATTTGCCGTACTTGTAACCTTACTGATAAATTTATAATATTTACAACCTTATTAAACTTGGCAAATGAATTTCCAGAAAAGATTTAAATATCATCTTCATGTCCATTAAAAGAGAATTTTATCACTTCCTTGAGTAATTGTTTTCCTGATAAAATGTGAATTTAATGTGTGAATATGTGCATCTATGAGTACCTGAGTCGCACGTATGATTCGCGAGCAGGGTAACTCTATTATTATATATGACCGCGTCGCATGATCAATTCGCGAGCGGGAAAAATAGATGCATCTATGGTTCGAGTCGTTTGACCCTTCGGCAGTGCACAGTTTATTATTGTTGGTCCGCGTCGTTCGACCCTCGGCATTGCTTGCGCATGATATTTACTGCGTACTTGCTGTGGTTTTTACTTGAATACTGGCTTGGAGATTTTAAATTGTCAACTGAAATGACGAGGATTTAAGAATATTAAATGTGAAAGAAGTTGTTATTTCCTGCTGCTACTTGTTAAGTTGCCTTTGATATTCATGCTTAGGGTCACCCTTGATTATATTAATTTGAACTCTAGTAAGTGTCAAAGTCTACCTATCGTCACTATCTCTTCGAGGTTAGGCTGGATACTTACTGAGTACACGTTATTTTCGTACTCATGCTACACTTGTTGTGCATTTTTTTATTGCACAGGTACATTCATAGCTAGTGGCCCTGCTTGACGCAGTGGTGTGGCTGACTTGGAGACTTAGACGAGCTGCACCATCCGGAGACGACCGCAGCCGGCAGAGTCTTTCTCAGATGTATTGTGTTTATTTTAAATTCCTTGTCCAGTTTGTATTCCGGACAAGTATTGTAGTACATGTATAATTCCTAAAAAATATGCTCATGCACTTGTGACACCGGTTCTGGGATAATTATGGGAAATTCACTATTTAAATTGCTAAAGATATTGTTGTTTACTCAGTGGAAGTTTGCTAATTATTATCAAAGAAAATGAATAAGGAATGACTTCAAGAATTTTAAAAATAAAGATTTTATTAACTATTTAAATGATTGGCTTGCCCGACAGTGGTGTCCGGCGTCATCACGACCTTAATGGATTTTGGGTCATGACAACGTGGTATTGGAGCACTAGGTTCCCTTAGGTATCACAAGTCATGAGCAAGTCTAGTAGAGTCTTGAGGATCGGTACGGAGACGTCTGTACTTATCTTCGAGAGGCTACTGGTCTATTAGGAGTACTTCCCTTCTTGATTCCTCATCATGCGGTTTGATTCCCTTGGGGCTTATGCATACGTTCCTTCTTACTCAATATTACGCGTCGCGAAGCGCTTGCTATAATCGATAATTTGAGTAATTGTAATGGTACTACAGTTATGGTGCGTGAGGTTTTTCCATGCACAGTTGGTTGAGTTTATCGTCGTTGCTCTGCGGAAGGATATTATGTTGTTTCAGTTCGATAGCTGCACTTCTGAGAGATTTGAGGTTATGCGAATATTTGTTATGATGCTTATGATTAGTTATCGCATGGTATTGATGTGATGGTAGGATGCTTGCCCATACGTCGGGGAAATGAATGACTTGATAGGAATTCTACTCAGAGCATGATTCCGAGAATTCAGTATTTTATTTCTAGTAGAGGAAAGGCAATTGGACTAGAATTGTTCGAGTTTGGGTTGATAGAGTAATAAGACTCGGTGTTTCCAAGTGAGGTGGAATCTTCATCTGTGATGTGGTAATCGTCGCCTTTGATCAAATAGAATGTGTTAAGTTCGCCAGTGTTATGATCTTCTTAAGATTTGCACTCTTGGCACGGTATTGTGAAATGGTATCCGGGAGCGGCTGTTAGAGATCGCAGTGTGCAATGGTTCATGATCAGATTGGTTTTTCTAGCATCAGCGGCTCGAGAAAGATGATCTTCAGAGAGTTTGGAGGTTGTGGTGGTCTGCTGGTTTGAGTGCTACAGAGAATGATATTTATTCGAGGCAACAACTAGGAAGCATACCCTGAGGAAAGACACGTGGGGAGTGTCAGGCAATGGTTAAATTTCTAGAAGGCCAGGTGTAAGAAACAGAAGTCGAGCAATTGCTTAAAGGAGTGAGTTTGACCAAAGTGGGAGAGTGGCAGCGTAGCATATGACTTCTGTGGTAAGATAGCTGCACATCTTGAGGAGAAGTTTGGAGTGATTTGGGAATTTTGGTGGACGATGATTGGGTCCACGGTCTTAAATTGAATTATTCGCTATTGCGACGGGAGATGGAATGCAACAGAGAGGAGTTGTTCGGGAGGAAGAAGGATGAAATATAGCAGTGAGTTGGAGGATGTTGTCGTGCCTTTAGCGGATGTCCATGAGGAGCGGACGGACTGGTAAAGTTAGTAAATGAGGACGGGCTTAGGATGGAGTATTGATGTCATAAAGACTGTGCAGTACATCGTCGTTGGAAAGTGTCAATTGGTAATTTCTACAGGAGGGTTATATCCTGTGAGCAGGTTAGCATTCGTGTGGTTGGCAAGTTTCTGCGAGGAATTCCAGTGGCTATTCGGTAGGAGGCCGAATATGTGAATGATGCGAGGGAATTTGAGTATTCATGGAATGCTAATAGGAGAATTTAGAAGAATTTGACGGGTTGGTTGAGCAAGATCATGTCAGCAATGAAGAAAGAATTTCGGTGGGGACTAGAGTGGTGCAAGGAGCAGCTTCGGGCTAAGTGGAAGAGTCCCACCGCTTGCAATTGGGTTGCAGGATCATTTTCTCATGGGGTTGCGGATTGTCAGCATATTGGCAAGTTATTGCAGCTACGGGGAAAGGAGTGGAATAGTAATTGAGCATGGGATTTGATAAATGTGTGCAAAAGTTGGCCCTATTGGACCAGGGTTAGGCTTTGGAAGATTCAGAATTTATGCTTAATGCATAGGCGAATTATAAGGGCAGTGACTCAGTCACGTGCGTCATTGAAAGGGTGTTTGTGTGCTAGGAGAGCCTTGGAGTTGATTGTATTCAGGACAAGTTAGAGGGGGTGACTCTCAATAGTGTTCCTAATGAATTCGAAAGTTAAGAATGTGGTGCTTAAGGGTTTCATGTCCGCAGTATGGCTAAGGATAGGGCCTTGCAACAGATTGTGATAGGAGACCCGGAATGTTCCATGATGTTCTCGGGCTTGCAGTATGGTATTGTAGGAATGAGAGAAATAGGCTCCGGACTTGTAGGAAGATTTCCAGGATGGGTATATCAGTCGAAGATGTGAATGCGCGAGCAAGGAGGGCATGAGACGGTTCATGGGTCTGGAAACGAAATGGTCTCGTGGAATGGAGTCGCTCAAGGTGAGTGCGAATTGAGTTGCTATGTGTTTTCTGGGGTTATCATTATTCCTGTGGTGGGTGCGAATTGAATTGAGGTACGAGATGGGTCGTGTTATATGAGCTTATGAAGAGTTTTGATTGATTCTCACTGCAGTATCGTGGTGGTGTTAGCGTATGGGCATTGTGAGTTATTGTTCACCTTGATCTATGGCTTGAGCCAAGTGGGGGAGTCTGTTGTTGATAAGTCGATTGCGCGGCTGAGTGTTGTATCAATTTCAGTTTGAGGTATACGGGTGAATGAGTTATGTCCTGTAGAGGCGGACTTTGAGGAATTGCATGTTTTGTGATTATGAGAATTCACTCGTGTGTTGTGATGGTTCTCTTGAATTGAGTTAAGTAAAAGGTCTTATATGATGAAATATTTACCCTATTAGCGGTTCAGGAGTTATGACGAGATTCATGTGCGAATGCATATTGGCACGTTAGGTGCAGTGAACGATATGAAATCTGGAAGTAAGTATTGAGGTTGCGGTTCGGTGTTGAGAAGGATGTCATGAGCTCAGATGAGCAAGAAAAAGGGATTTGAATGTTTAGAGTAAACTGGTGTTGTCTTCAGTGTCACCTGAGATCAGTGTTTGGTGAAAGAGGCTTTCCATCCTAGTTACGGGTTCTTGATTTGTTTTACAGCATTAGTGTGGCCAGTGGTGGATGTGCAGACTTGCTACCTTGTGTGGAAGGTCGTGGGAGCGTGACCACGGGATGATCGTATGAGTGTGACATGTAATCACTTAATGGATTGAAGATTTGGACTGAGTATAAAGAAGTGTAATATTGATGATTTGAGAATTTATGCCTGGAAGGCATTCGGTTTATTTGGTTGTGGATTGTAGGGCATTTGTCCCGGCTATGATGGTTGTTCTTGCGTATTATGAGAGGAAGTGGGTTAATATGGACCCAGGTAAAGCTATTAGCCTAGTTCGGTGCAATCAAGGTAGACTCGATGTTTGTGGGTGGATTTAAATATGATGATGGGCTCCATACGAGTCAGGAGTGTTCATTTCGGTATAGCGCTTTTCATGGAAAGGTATTAGAACAACAAATGGTGTTCCGTCTTCGTTCATCTCATGTAATACTCTGTTGTGCCGTATGAGTTAGGAAACGGCTTGGTATTTTCCTATGTGTTGAGTTCCCGCGTAGTGATGATGTGGTGTGATCAGGATAGCTCTTGAGATTCAGATTATATATATCGCACCTCAGTTGTACTTGAGTTTTGCAGCGTATATCTCTATCAGTCTCCCCAGGATGGTATTATACACTTAGCGTGCTTTTGACGGATAGTCAATATTTTGTGGTAATGAGAACTTTAGCTCGGTGTGTGTCTTCTTACGTGAATTTTATGTTTTTTGGATCGGGTTGCGTGACGCAACAATGTGGTGTTGAGTAAGGTTCCCCATATCTAGTTTCTTATGTTTTGCTTCCTACTTTTCGGAGGAAGGTTCATATTAATTGCGTGAGTTGAGTAGTTCCTTGCATAATTCATTTTCTTTATGTATCATGTTCGAGTTATGGCCTACTGGCGTGTTGTGGTATCATGTGAGACTGTTGGTCATGTTTGGGGTGATTTGTTGTCTGAGCAGTTCATACTGGGTGAGACGAGATTATTGGACCAGGGATCAGTGCGATAAGATTTTGTGAAGTATATTAAAGGACAAATACCATTATCCGGTTCATAATGAGGTGATGATTCTAGTCAAGAGGAGATATTCAATGATTTGTTAACTCAACAGTTGGTTATGAATTCCTACATATCTCCTCTATTGTGGTGGTATCGTAAGCTTTATAGCAAGACCTATATGTATGTCATGAGGTGCAATGGGAGCATCAGATTCGTGGAATTTTGACTATTAAGGTTCAGGGAATGTCATTATGGTTAGATGATGAATTATGCGGTGCATGGTGCTAATTCAAAGAAGGTATGCAGTCATGATCTGATACATCGTATGTTAGTTGATATGGTGTTCATATATTGGAAACAAGTATGGCAGAGGATTTCGGATGTTGAAAACCTGGTTCTAAGGCCCATTTGCCTAAGCAAAAAAGGATATCTTCAGAATTGTTCGAGCAATTGTACTCAACTGGGATATGGTAGCACGGACAGGTGCACGAGGTGTTAAACAATGATTTCAGATAACCCCAGAGCAGTTCTTAGCACGTTCGAGGACAAATGTATGTTTAAGTGGGAGAGAATGTAACGATCCGACCGGTCGTTTTGAGCTCTAGCTCATCGTTTGGCAGTTTGAGGCCATGAGCAGCTTCATTTCAGATGTTATGACTTGTAGGTATGGTCGGAATTGAATTGCGGGAAGTTTAGAGTCAATTGGGAAAGAAAATTCTCATTTCAGAAGCCTTAAGTTGGAAGAATCAACTAAGATTGGATTTTTGAGTAAACGACCTCAGAATCAGGATTTGAAGGTTCTAGCAGGTTCGTATGGTGATTTCGGACTTAGGCGTATGTTCGGATCGGGTTTTGGATGACCCGGGAGCATTTTGGCACATATTGTAGAAGTCAGCATTGTAGGGGAAATTTCATACGTCTGGGTTAAAGTGCATTTCAGTGATATTGATGTCCGCTTGAGATTCCGAGTTTAGGAATAGCTCCGTATGGTGATTCTGGAGTTGGGAGCGCGATCGAAAGTGAATTCGGAGGTCCTTAGGTTATTTTGAAGTCATTTGGCTAAAGATAGAAATTTGAAGGTTTTTGAGAAATCCGATCGGAAATGGAAATTTGGATATCGGGGTCAGAATGTGATTCTGAAAGTTGGAGCAGGTCTGTAATGTTGAATGTGATTTGTGTGCAAAATTTGGGGTCAATCGGACGTGATTTCATAGGTTTCGGTATCGAATGTAGAAGTTGGAAATTTCAAAGTTCATAAGGATTGAATTGAGTACCCATTGTTTCGATGTTATTTGATGCGATTTGAGGCCTCGAGTAGGTCCACATTATGTTTTGGAACAGGTTGGTGTAATTGGACGGGGTCTGGGGGGCCTCGGGTAGATTCCGGGTGGTGAACGGCTCAAATTTGAAGTTGAGGAGGAGTTGGAGCTGTTGGTGTCGGTGTGACCGCACCTGCGAGGCTTGGGCCACAGATGCGGCTTTGGCGTCGCAGGTGCGAGGTTAGGCTGGCTTAGCTGGGGGCGCAGGTGCGAGGTTATTTCTGCACCTGCGGGAGTGCAGGTGCGGAGAAGGCTGGGGAAAGAGAAAGCCGCAGGTGCGATAGTGTGAGCGCACCTGCGAGCTCGCAGGTGCGGAAGGACTGGAGGCAGTGTGCATTTTTATAACCGAGGTCTTGGCCATTTCTCTTCATTTTTCTCTTGGTTGGGCGATTTTGGAGAGCTTCAAGTAGGTATTTTCATCATCTATGTCAAGGTAAGTTGTTTCTACTCATCTCAAGTTAAAATACAAGGTTATATATAGATTTGGTCATGGAAATTAGTAGAAATTTGGGATTTTTGAACAAGACCTAGAATGAGTATTTTTGGATTCTAACCACTAATTTGAGCATGAAATTAAGAATAAATTATGTATTGGAGTTGGTAAAGTCATGGATAAAGTTTATCTTTGAAAAATTTTGGAATCTGGGCACGTGCGCCGGAGGACAATTTGGTTAACTTTTCGAGCGGAGTTGGGAATTTATATAATTTGAATTGTTACAAGTATTAGAGTATATTTTCATTGATTTGTCCGTTATTTGGCTAGTTTTGGGGTGTTTTGCATTGATTTGGGTCATCGGAAGGGCTTGGAAGCCGATTAAGGAACTCCGGAGTGAGGTAAGTCTCATTTCTAACCTTGTGAGGGGAATTGTCCCCATAGGTGAACTAATCAAATATGTGCTACTATTTTTGGGAGCTGCGTACGTACGAGGTGACGGGAGTCCGTACGTAGCTACTATCATGCTTGTGTCCGGGTACTCTAGGACCCACTAGCATGCCTTACCTGTTGTATTTGAAATTTTTCTAATGAAATTAGACTGTTAACATTATCGAATTAGTAACTGAATACCTAAGAAGATTGAAGTTTATTTTTCTTAATCATCTAGAAAGAGAATTGATTTTCCTGGGATAATGGTTTTTCCTGATAAAGCATGTTTTATTTGCCGTACTTGTAACCTTACTGATAAATTTATAATATTTACAACCTTATTAAACTTGGCAAATGAATTTCCAGAAAAGATTTAAATATCATCTTCATGTCCATTAAAAGAGAATTTTATCACTTCCTTGAGTAATTATTTTCCTGATAAAATGTGAATTTAATGTGCGAATATGTGCATCTATGAGTACCTGAGTCGCATGTATGATTCGCGAGCAGGTTAACTCTATTATTATATATGACCGCATCGCATGATCGATTCGCGAGCGGGGAAAATAGATGCATCTATGGTTCGAGCACTTCGACCCTTCGGCAATGCACAATTTATTATAATCGGTCCGTGCCGTTTGACCCTCGGCATTGCTTGCGCATTATATTTACTGCGTACTTGCTGTGATTTTTACTTGATTACTGGCTTGGAGATTTTAAATTGTCAACTGAAATGACGAGGATTTAAAAATATTCAATGTGAAAGAAGTTGCTATTTCCTGTTGCTACTTGTTAAGTTGCCTTAAGAATATTAATTTGACCTCTAGTTAGTGTCAAATTCGACCTCTCGTCACTGCCTCTTCGAGGTTAGGCGGGATACTTACTGAATACACGTTGTTTTCGTACTCATGCTACACTTGTTGTGCATTTTTTTTATTGCACAGGTACATTCATAGCTAGTGGCCCTGCTTGACGCAGTTGTGTGGCTGACTTGGAGACTTAGACGAGCTGCACCATCCGGAGATGATCGCAGCCGGCAGAGTCTTTCTCAGATGTATTGTGTTTATTTTAAATTCCTTACCCAGTTTGTATTCCGGACAAGTATTGTAGTACATGTATAATTCCTAGAAAATTTGCTCATGCACTTGTAACACCGGGTTCTGGGATAATTATGAGAATTTATTCACTATTTAAATTGCAAAAGATTTTATTGTTTATTCAGTGGAAGTTCGCTAATTACTATCTAAGAAAATTAAAAAGTAATGACTTCAAGAATTTTAAAATTAAAGATTTTATTAACTATTTAAATGATTGACTTGTCCGACAATGATGTCCGGCGCCATCACGACCTTAATGAATTTTGGATCGTGACAAAAATAAGAAATAAAGAGGAAACTGTTCGTCAGGGTTGTGTATCTTAAAATTCTACAAATTAGTAATGAAAAACATTATTTTAATCGGTGCCTTTAAAATAAATTTAACTCGTGCCTTTGTAAAAGTCTTATCATATATTTAAATGGTTATACCTTTTTTCTGTGCTATTGGTTGATGATCAAGTAAAATCTTTTTCTTGTCCACTAGGAATTTTATTGGCAACATTAATTGATGCTAGGAAATTAATTACCAAATGAAAAATGTTTCTTCTGCGGCAAATATGGCTACTGATTATCAAGGTGGGATAGATGGCAACAATTAATGGTGTTGGATTTGCTGCAACGATGGAACCAGACGTGGTTTGAAGGCTTTATGTATCAACTGACTTGATTTTAGTTTTTTTTTATGAAAATCACATATTCTCTATTTATATTTCTTATTCAAACAGACTTGTGCGCGCTCTCTCTGCGATTATATACAAAAAATGCTGGTTTCCTTGGTTCGTATTCTTTGTTTGAGAGTCTTTTTCTGGTAAACTATGGTTTCTGATGATTTGAATTTGATTTATTTAATCATCTCGAGAAATTCTTTAGTTCTTTTTTATTGTTATTTTTGCTTTACAATTTGTTTATTGTTATTATGTTTATGGTTCATTATGTCAAACATTAAACCTACTTTAAGTATAAGCGGAAGATAAGATTATTTTAGCAAAAAAATTATTATTGATTAAAGAATTTTAATATAGTAATTTGAAAAACATTGCCTACTATTGCAATATAACGTATGAATATAAATTAAATTGTATACGTCAAGTATCAGTTGATCATTATTTTGTATTTGAGTAATTAAACTTTAAAGACGGGGTTAATATAAAACGGGAAACTACCGGCTATGTCCATTTATAAGTAGCTCATTACAAAAATTGGTCAATTCATAAAGCATTACTAGTATTAGCCAATTAGCTATTTGTAGCAAAAAAAATATCAAATTTTTGTTTTCTTTTGAGTGAGTATTATTAGAATAGAATGGGTACATCTTAAAGATGATTTGGTGAAGTTTTGAGGTGGTTTGAATTTAAAATTCGAAGTAAAATTTTAACAAGGAAAAAAATGATATGTGTATCATTTGTGTATTACATATGTATCATATTTGTATCAATTGTGTATCACATGTATATCTATATACACATGTGTCTGAGATACATGCATGATACGTGTCGCAGAAGAATTTTGTCACAGCCCGAAATTCCCACAGTCGGGACCGTGATGGCACCTAACATTTCACTTGCTAGGCAACCCAACATTAGAGGATTCTTAATACCAACTTTAGCCAATTTTAATAATAAGAACAATTAAGCTAAACAGAAGTTAAAATCTGATTTGCGAAATAACATAAACCCATAACGTCTGATACATTTAGGATCTAGAGTCACAACTCACGAGCTACTATAATTTACTACAAATAGAGTCTGAAAGAAAATAAATTGATCAGAAATAAAAGAAACTAGTAAAATGATAAGACTAGGAAGAGACTCCAGGGTCTGCGGACGCCAGCAGATCTACCTTGGGTCTCTTGACGAGCAAGTCCAGCTACTAATCTCACGATCAGCTAGGGTCGGTACCAAAATATGCACAATAAGTGCAGAGTGTAGTATGAGTACAACCAATCCCATGTACTCGTAAGTGTCAAGCCTAACCTCGATGAAGTAGTGACGAGTCTATGACAAGACACCTACCTAATAAACATGTGCAAATAACAGTATATGTACAAATAACAACAAATAAAAGCTAGACAAGTAATTTCGGAAGAGGGACATGTTGAGGGGAATACAAGATAAGAGAATCACAGCAGCAACGATAACTAGAACAACCAATATGCCTTGAACGAATGAAAACAATTAAACACAGTAAAGAAAAGTGCACGGCATCACCCTTCGTGCTTTTACTCTCAACCTCACCATATGAATCAGCCGAAACGGCACGGTATCACCCTTCGTGCATTAACTCTTATAACATGGCACGACATCACCCTTCGTGCATTAAAACTCACAATATGGCACGGCATCACCCTTCGTGCATTAACACTCACAATATGGCACGGCATCACTCTTCCTGCATTAACACTCTCCCTTACCATAAAGCAATGAACAAACAACAATAGGGAGATAAGAATAACAAGAACAAGTGTCACGACCCAAAACTAAATCCTGTCGTGATGGTACCTATCGTGGTACTAGGAAAGCCGACACACTTCTAAAATACTTCGATATTTCATTAAAAGATAAATTAAAGATTTTTCATACTAAAAACTTCATAAAATAGTTCAACTCAAAAACAAAATGCGGAAAGGTAGCCCGACATCGGGGTGTCACTAAGTCATGAGCATCTACAACTGTTCTAGAATCAAAGTTTACAATAATCCATCAAATGCTATAAAACAGAAGGAAAGATAACAATGGAAGGATATCCAAGGGTTGTGGACACTGGTAGCTACCTCGTAGGTCCCCGAGCAGTCAACCACGCACGAGCTCAACGACCCCTACGACCGGTCTCACCTGGATCTGCACACAAGGTACAGGGAGTAACGTGAGTACTTCCAACTCAGTAAGTAACAGAAATAAATAAGGAACTGAGAAGTAGTGACGAGCTATGAAAATATAGTAATCTCAATATCTTTCAAGTAAGAACAATCATGCTTTCAAATTCATCAGTTTAGATCACATCAATTCGTGCTCAAGTAAACCAGATATCAAGTTTAATTTTCCAGAAATTTGTACAACAGGGACAATAAAAACTAAGTGCAATAATTAACTGAAAGCAAGTACAGCCTCTCAAGGCAACAGTCACTCAGCTCATCTCAACAGCTCAATCACTCGGCTCTCAGCCCTCAATAATCATACTCAATAGGTACCTGCGCTCACTGGGGGTGTGCAGACTCCAGAGGGGCTCCTTCAGCCCAAACGCTATATCGATGTGGCGTGCAGCCCCACACAATATATAAACAACCATAAGTCTTGTTGCGGCGTGCAACTCGATCCAATATAAATAATCAGCCCGAAGCTCGTTGCGGCGTGCAACCTGATCCAATATATACATATATAGCCCTGAGGCTCGTTGCGGCGTGCAACCCGATCCAATATATACATATATAGCCCTGAGGCTCGTTGCGGCATGCAACCCGATCCAATATATACATATATAGCCCTGAGACTCGTTGCGGTGTGCAACCCGATCCATATACACCCATATAGCTCACAGCTCGGCACTCAGGCCCTATCTCAGTCACCAACCTCACTAGTCCCTCGGGCTCTCAGAAAACATAGAATTCAGCCCAAACAGAGATAATAACATGTATCAATGATAAATAGGAGGGGACAGAGGTAAAAACGCAAGTAATATCATAACTGAGAACAAAACAACAAATAGCAATTAATTTAGCAAGTACACGACCTCACGGGTCTCAACAACGATAACATAAGGCCTAAACATGATTTCTAACATGAAGTACAGTCAATTTCCATGAAAACAGAGGAAACATGTATTAAATAGTAGGCGAATTGATTCCACAGTCTCACAGACGGACCAAGTCACAATCCCTACAGTGCACGCCCACACGCCCGTCACCTAGCATGTGCATCACCTCCAAAATAGTCATACGACATGATATCCGGGGTTTCATACCCTCAGGACCAGATTTATAACCGTTACTTACCTCAATCCGAGCAAAATCCTACTCTGCAATGCCTTTGCCTCTCGAACCGGCCTCCAAACGTCCTGAATCTAGCCAAAAGTAACATAGCACAATCAATATATGCCAAGGAACCAATTCCACAAAACAAATTACTAAATTGGACTCAAATCCCGAAATCAACTCATACCCGGCCCCTTGGCCCACGTCTCGAAATCCGATAAAAGTCACAAAACTAGAAAGCCCATTCACTCACGAGTCTAACCATACCAATTTCATCAAAATCCGACATCATTTGTTCCCTCAAATCCCCAAATTATTTTCTCCAAAATCCCAAGCCCTAACCCCTTATTGCACTTCCAAAATCCTACTAATTAGGTGGGAAATCAACGGAAAAACACCATAGCTAATGATAATAGAGCTCAATCAACTTACCTCACTGAATATCCTTGAATCCCCTTCAAAAATCCTCCCAAAAGCTCCAAAGTCCGTGTTCAAAAATGGTGGAAATAAGAAAAATTTGTGAAGTCTTCAATTTATAGGTTCTACCCAGGTTTTCCGCACTTGCGGCTCAAAACGCGCACATGCGGTGCCGATTCTGTGAAAAAACCTCCGCATCTGTAGAAAGTCACTTAAAATCCCTGGACCAGTTTTGCGCCTCTAGACCGCATCTGCGGTCATTGCAGGTGCGGGATTGACATCGCACCTGCAGACCAACACATGCACCTGCACCCTTTCTTCCGCTTCTGCGACCATCGCAGGTGCGGGAAATTCTTTGCACCTGCGCCTTCTGCCCTGCTCCTCCAATCTCGCATCTGCGGCTCCCACTCCACAGGTGCAGTTATGACAGCTGACTTCCAGCTTCAGCAATTCTCCAAACTTCAAACTTCATTCGTTAACCACCCGAAACACATCCGAGGCCCTCGGGACCTCAACCAAATATACCAACAAGTCATATACCAACATATGAACTTAGTCGAGCCTTTGAATCAGTCAAAACAACATCAAAACACCAAATTACCCTTGGATTCAAGCCTAAGAACTTCTAATCTTCCATATTCCGCAAATGAAGCCAAAACCTACCAAACCACATCTGAATGACCTCAAATTTTACACACACATCAAAAATAACACCACGAACCTATTCAAACTTTCGGAATTCATTCGGACCCCGATATCAAATTTTCCACTGCCGACCGAAATCGTCAAATTTCCAACTTTCGCCAATTTAAGCCTAATTCTACTACGGACCTCCAAAACACATTCCGAACGTGCTCCCAAGTCCAAAATCACCTAACAGAGCTAATAGAATCATCAAAATTCAAATCCGAGATCGTTTATACATAAGTCAACATCCCATCAACTTTTCCAACTTAAACTTTCTCCTAAGAGACTAAGTGTCTCAATTTACTCCAAAACCACTCCAGACCCGAACCAACTGACCCGTTAAGAAATAATACAGCTGACGAACACAAATGAAGTAGAAAAAATAGGGAATGAGGTTGCAACTCTCGAAACGACCGGTTGGGTCGTTACAATAAGCCTTACTTCAATATTTAGTAACCTCAACTTTGAAATCAATACTCAATTATCACTAGAAATCCGTAAACATGATAAGAATGATCAATTTAACAATAACTAGTCTAAACATGGATAACATGATCAAAGAAGCAATAATTACAAGGAATCAAGTCCCACTCGCATGCTTTAACCCGACAACAACGCATAAGTACTCATCACCACACATATATGGTGTACCCAACTTATAAACATGTATCAAATAGACAAACAAGTCATATTCCCTCAAGACAAGATTAACCACGACACTTACCTCGCTCCAAATACCAAATTCAAAACTCAACCACAACTTTGTGTGATGACCCGATAGGTCATCTCATGTTTTAGAACTAAATTCTATGTTTCGAGGACTTAAATATCTTATTTTATCCATCCTTGATCTGCGTGCACGGTCCGGGTATTTTTTCGGAAGGCTTATATGTTAAAAACTGATAAAAATAAGAATTTTTGCCTTAAGAATTAAATTGAGTTGACTTAGGTCAACGTTTTGAGCGAACGGACCTGAATCATATTTTGACAGTCTCGGTGAGTCCGCATCGAAATATGAGACCTGGGCGTATACCCGGAATCGAATTCGGAGGTCCCTAGCTCGAGTTATGAATTTTTGTGGAAAATTAAAAGTCTGAAAGTTCAATGGTTTTTAAGAATTGATTGATGTTTGGTCTTATTGATACCGGGCCCGTATTTTGGTTCCGAAGCCCGGTATAGGTCCATTATAATATTTATGACTTGTCTGTGAAATTTGGTGAGAAATGGAGTTAGTTCGACGTGATTCGAACATTCGATTGTGAAAATAGAAGTTTTAAATTTTTTTTGAAAATTTTAATTGATTTGGTGTTCAATTCGTAGTTCTAGGTGTTATTTTGGCGATTTGATCGTGCGAGCAAGTTCGTATGAAATTTTAGGACTTGTGTGCATGTTTGGTTTGGAGCCACGAGGGCCCGAGTGAGTTTCGGATAGGCTACAGAGTGTTTTGAACTTAGAAAACATAGCAACACCTGCAACTGATCTGCAGACTTCGCATTTGCAAGGTCTGGTTTGCAAATGCGAGCCTCACATTTGTGAAGAGGCCATCGCATTTGCGAGCAGTGGGCTGGGAGGGACACCTTCGCATTTGAGAAGTTTTTATCGCATTTGCGATCCTGGCAGCTCGCATTTACGAACACTGGGTCACATTTGCGAGGTCAGCATGCCCAGGCACTCTTCGCATTTGCGAAGAAAAGTTCACATTTGTGAACCGCAAGTCGCAAATGTGATACCTGCAATAGACCAAATAGTTAGAAAAGTAGGATTTTCACTCATTCGTCAAATTTTCAAAAAAGAAAACCCTAGGGGCAAATTAGGAATTTTTGAGAAATTGGGATTTAGATCTCAAATTGGGGTCGGATTCCAAAACAAATTACATAACCGGACTCGAGGGTGAATGTTAATTGGATTTTGGTCCGAATTTTGAGTTTGGACCAAGCGGGCCCGGGAGTTGACTTTTTCAATAATGACCTAAATTGAATCTTTTGCAATTGTGGGTGATTCCTAAGGCTTATTTTGAATCGTTTGGTTGGTAATTTTCTAGATATTGTTGGTTCGGAGGCTTGTTTGAAAGGCAAAGTTGTGGTTGATCTTTGAGTGGTCTTTGGAGCGAAATAAATGTTGTGTCTAACCTTGACTTCAGGGAATTAGGAACCCTCGGACTATATGCTATGTGATTTTCATGTGAGTGGCGTATATGTGAAGTGACGAGTGCTTATACGTCGACGAGTTATCTATTTTCCCTGATTTACCGCTTTGCCTTAATTATTTCCTTTCTTGTCTTAACTGTCATATGCTCTAAATGATTTCCATACTTAAATACTACTTGTTATTCAATATCTTCTCCTGTTCAAGATGTTAGTTCTTCCATAGTTTCATAATTCCCTGCCACCTTCTAATTGTCAATTTCTGGATTGGTCTCACTGTGTAGTATTACTCGTGTAGATTTCTTTACTGTACAAGTTCCCTTTTGGTTCAGTTTGGTATTTATTGACTGTAAAGGATCTATGGTTGAACTATTAATTTGATTGTGCTTTGAGTATTTGGTATTGATATGGTGCGATCGGGCTGCACGCCGCAACAGGTGTAATAAGGGTGAATTGATATGGTGGAATAAGGGAGAATATGTTCTATACTGTAGGGTCGGGTTGCACGCCACAATAGGTGGAATAAGGGTGGATTAACATGGTGAAATAAGAGTGAATTATGATAATGATATTGACATATGGTGGGATTGGGTTGCGCACCGCAACATATATATATTATTTACTGTTGTTGATATTTTTACGGTGAAATAAGGGAGGATTTTTTGTTGTCTGGTGGAATCCAGTTGCGCCCGCCGCAACAACCTATATGTTTCCATTTCTTGAGATGAGTTGGTTTTTCGGTATTTGTATTTGAACTGTTAAAGATTGGTAATTTTGGATGACACTGGTATATTCTTGAGCTTGTGGTTTTTATTTTCAGTTGACTGTTACATTCTGTTCAATATTCCTATTTTCTGTCATTTTTATATACTGAGAACATGTTGTAGTGTAGGTGACCCACCTTAGCCTCATCACTATTTCTTCAAGGTTAGGCTCGGCACTTACCAGTACATGGGGTCGGTTGTAGTGATACTACACTCTGCACCTGTGCAGATTTTGGAGTTGGTCCCAACAGCGGCTACTAGAGGGCTCGGATCAGACAGTTACAGAGACTTGAGGTACGGCTGCTCAGCGCCCGCAGCCCCTGGAGTCCCCTTCCCCTTTCTATTTAGTTGTGTATTTTCATTTAAACAACTTTGTATTCATTTTCAGACCCTTGTATGTATTACTCTAGAAGCTCGTGCACTTGTGACACCAGGTTCAGGGATTTTGTTGCAGATGTTTACAGTTTTAGCTTCCGTATTTATATTTTGTATTGTTTCAGTTGAATCAGTTCTTTTTCATTAATTAATTTTAGACTGTTAAAAAGGATAAATTGTTCTGACGTTGGCGCAAGTGAAATGTTAGGCACCATCACAGTCCTGACGGTGGGAATTCTGGATCGTGAGTCACGAGCAAACTTAGTAGAGTCTGGAGGATCGGTATGGAGCCGTTTCTACTTATCTTCCAGAGGCTATGCATTTAGAAACAATTCCACTTCTATTCTTTTCTATCGTGTGATTTTATTCTATCATTGCTGGTTGGACTCTTCTATTCTGTTCTCTCGGAGATGGAGAGAACGCATACCGCATCATCATCTGAGCAGTATCTAGAGCCCCTAGTGTCAGCTCATACGAGGGGCAGAAGCCGAGACCGAGGCCGTGCTAGAGGCCGAGGCAGGGGTAGGGCTCAGCCCAGAGCTCGATCAGTAGCACCAGCAGTGGAGCCTCAGGTCTTTGACAAGGAGGTTCCAGCCCAGGTTGTTCCTGTCGGACCAGCTCAGGTCCCGGAGGGGTTCATCGCTACCCCAGTGCTTCAGGATGCCTCAGTCTATTTGGTGGGCCTTATGGAGAGTGTGGCTTAGGCCGGTACATTTCCCGTGGCACCATCCATCTCTCAGGCTGGGGGAGGAGCACAGACTCCCGCTACTCACACTCCGGAGCAGATGGCTCCCCAGTTTCAGACTCCAGCAGCCCATCCAGTTAGGGTAGTTCAGTTGGGTGTTGCGACACAGGCCGGTGATGGATCAGCTATGTCTTCTGAGGCTTTATGGAGATTGGATAGGTTTACTAAGCTCTTTGCAGTTCACTTCAGTGATGCATCTTTATAGGACCTCCAGGACTATCTTGACAGCTGTCACAAGGTGTTACGGAACATGGGTATAGTGGAGACCAAATGGGGTCGATTTTGCTACATTTCAGTTGTCGGGTTCCGCTAAGAAGTGTTGGAGGGATTATGTGTTGACCAGACCAGATGGGTCTCCTGCTCTTACTTGGGACTAGTTCTCTTAGCTATTTCTTGAGAAGTTCCTTCCTATCACTCAGAGAGAGAGCTACCACAGGCAGTTCGAGCGCCTCCAGTAGGGTAGTATGACTGTCACCCAATATGAGACCCGCTTTGTGGACTTAGACCGCCATGCTATTCTTCTGCTTCCTACCGAGAGAGAGAGGATGAGGAGGTTTATTGAGGGACTCGCTCATCCAATCAAGTTGCAGATGTCCAAGAAGACCGTGAGTGAGCTTTCTTTTCAGACGGATGCCAATATCGCCAAATGGACCGATGATGTTCTTTCACAAGAGAGAGGACAGGGGTCAGATAAGAGGCCTCGTCATTACGGTGGTTTTAGTGGTGCCTCATCTGGAGGCAGGGGTACTTTTGGTAGGGGCCATCCTCCCATGCCATATCAATCAGCGCTTCAGGCATCCCACAGTGCTTCAGGGAGTCATGGTTCTTATGTGCCTCATTTTGGGCAACCAACCTACAGTGCATCGCTAGATCCTATCAACGCACCTCTTATTCAGAGTTACTACCGTGTTCATCTGGCCCGTTCGGTCCAGTATCAGTTTCAGCAGCCATAGCACCAGGTTGGATGTTATGAGTGTGGTGGTTTTAGGAATATCAGGAGGACTTGTCCGAGATTATTGGGCGGCACGTCACAACAGAGTTCTCGTGCCATGATTACGGAACCGGTTGCATCACCACCCCCTCAGCCAGTTAGAGGTAGGGGTTAGACCGCTAGAGGTGGAGGTTAGGATGTTAGAGGTGGAGATCAGGCTTCTAGAGGTGGAGGCCAGCCAGCGGGAGGCCGTCCTAGGGATGTGGTTCAGAGTGGTGGGGCCCAACCCCGATATTATGCTTTCCCAGTTATGCCTAAGGCTGAGTCATATGAAAATGTCATCACATGTACGATTTTAATTTGCAGTAGAGATGCCTCGGTTCTATTTGATTCGGGTTCTACTTATTCCTATGTATCATCCAATTTTGCTTCATATTTGGTTGTGCCTCGTGATTCTTTGAGTGCTTCTGTGTATGTGTCCACACCAGTGGGAGATTCTATTATTGTAGATCGTGTCTATCGCTCATGTGTGGTTATCATTGGAGGTCTTGAGACTAGCGTAGATCTTTTACTTCTCGATATGGTTGATTTTGATGTCATTTTGGGTATTGATTGGCTGTCACCTTATCATGCTATATTGGACTGTCACGCCTAGATGGTGACCTTAGCCTTGTCGGGGTTGCCTCGACTAGAGTGGAGAGGGACTCCTGGCCATTCTACCAGCAGGGTTATCTCTTTTGTGAAGGCTCGAAACATGGTCGAAAATAAGTGTCTAGCTTATTTGGCGTATGTCTGTGATTCTAGTGCGGAGGTTCCTTCCATGGATTCAGTACCAGTTGTTCGTGAGTTTCCAGAGGTGTTTAGTGCAGACCTGTCGGGGATTCCACCGACAGGGATATTGACTTATGTATTTGGCTCCGGGCACTCAACCCATTTCTATTCCGGCATACTGTATGGCCCCGCCAGAGTTGAAAGAATTGAAGGAGCAGTTGCAAGATTTGCTTGATAAGGGCTTCATTAGAACTAGTGTCTCTCCCTAGGGTGCCCCCATGTTATTTGTGAAGAATAAGGATAGATCGATGAGGATGTTCATAGACTATCGGCAGTTGAACGAAGTCACCATCAAGAACAAATATCCATTGACAAGGATTGATGACTTATTTGATCAGCTTCAGGGTACCGAGGTGTTTTCAAAGATTGATTTGAGGTCTGGCTACCATCAGTTGAGGATTCGGGCATCAGATGTCCCTAAGACAGCTTTTCGGACTCGGTATGGGCATTATGAGTTTCTAGTGATGTCATTTGTGCTGAAAAATGTCCCGACAACATTCATGGATTTGATGAACCGGGTGTTCAAGCCTTATCCTGATTCCTTTGTGATTGCATTTATTGATGATATCTTGATCTACTCCCGCAGTCGAGAAGAACACGAGCAACATCTTCGAATCGTTCTTCAGTCTCTAAGAGACAACCAGTTATAAGCTAAGTTTTCAAAGTGCGAGTTCTGGTCAGATTCAGTCACTTTCTTGGGACACGTTGTATTGGCAGAGGGTATTCAGGTGGATTCTAAGAAGATTGAGGTAGTTCAGAACTGGACTAGACCCACATTAGCTACGGGGATCCGAAGTTTCTTAGGATTGGCGGGTTATTACTGTCGGTTTCTGGAGGGGTTTTCATATATAGCATCCCCGTTGACCAGGTTGACTCAGAAGGGTGCCCCGTTCAAATGGTCAGACGAGTGTGAGGTGAGCTTCCAGAAGCTCAAGACTGCTTTGACTACGGCGCCAGTGTAGGTGTTGCCCACAGGTTCAGGATCTTATACGGTATATTGTGATGCATCTCATATTGACTTGGTGTGGTATTGATGTAGGGCGGCAAGGTGATTGCATATACATCGCGGCAGCTGAAGGTTCACTAGAAGAATTACCATGTTCATGACTTAGATTTGGCATCCATTGTTCATGCGTTGAAGATTTGGAGTCACTATATTTATGGCATGTCGTGTGAGGTATTCACGGATCATCGGAGTTTACAGTATTTGTTCAAGCAAAAGGAGCTCAATTTGAGGCAGAGGAGGTGGTTGTAGCTATTGAAAGACTATGATATCACCATCTTGTATTAGCCAAGAAAGGCCAATGTGGTGGCCGACGCTTTGAGTAGATAGTCAGTGAGTATGGGAAGCCTTGCGTTTATTCCAGTCGGTGAGAGACCTATTGCATTAGATGTTCAGGCCTTGTCCAATCAGTTTGTGAGGTTGGATTTTTTGAGCCCAGTCGTGTTCTAGCTTGTACCGTCGCTCGGTCTTCATTGTTTGAGCGCATCAGGGAGCAAAAGTATGATGAACCTCATTTTCTTGTCCTTAGAGACACGGTGCAGCACAGAGATGCCAAGCAGGTTACAGTTGGAGATAATGGAGTTTTGAGGATGCAGGGTCATGTTTGTGTGCCTAATGTGGATGGACTTCGTGAGTTGATTCTAGAGGAGGCCTACAGTTCCCAGTATTCTATTCATCCGGGCTCTACCAAGATGTATCAGAGACTTGCGACAACATTATTGGTGGAGGAGGATGAAGAAGGACATAGTTGCATATGTAGCTCAGTGTCTAAATTGTCAACAAGTAAAGTATGAGCATCAGAGACCTCGTGATTTGCTTCAGAAGATAGAGATTCCTGAGTGGAAGTGGGAGCGTATCACTATGGATTTCGTTGTTGAACTCCCACAGACTCAGAGGAAGTTCGATGCAGTTTGGTTCATTGTGGATAGGCTGACCAAGTCAGCGCATTTCATTCCTATGGTAGTTACCTATTCTTCGGAGCGGTTGGCAGAGATTTACATCCACGCGATCGTTCGTCTTCACGGTGTGCCCGTGTCTATCATTTCTGATTGAGGTATGCAGTTCACCTCGCACTTCTGGAAGGCAGTACAGTGTGAGTTGGGCACGCAGGTTGAGTTGAGCACAACATTTTATCCTCAGACAGACGGACAGTCTGAGCGCACAATTCAGATATTGGAGAATATGTTATGTGCTTGTGTTATTGACTTCGGAGCCTCTTGGGATTAGTTCTTGTCACTTGCGGAGTTTGCCTACAACAACAGTTACTAGTAGAGCATTCAGATGGATCCATATGAGGCATTATACGGTAGGCGGTGTCGATCGCCTGTTGGATGGTTCGATCCAGGGAGGCTCTATTATTAGGTAAAAATTTGGTATAGGGCCTTGGATAAGGTCAAGATTATTCAGGATAGACTTCGCACAGATCAGTCCATATAGAAGAGTTATGTCGACCATAAGGTTCGTGATGTTTTATTCATGGTCGGAGAGAGAGTGTTGCTCCGTGTGTCACCCATGAAGGGTATAATGAGGTTTGGAAGAAGCGCAAGTTGATCCCTAGGTACATCAGACCTTTTGAGATTCTTCAGAGAGTAGGTGAGGTGGCTTACAAGCTCGCATTGCCACCCATTTTATCAGCAGTTCATCCGGTGTTCCATGTGTCCATGCTCCGGAAGTATCACGGAAATCCGTCTCATGTGCTAGATTTCAGCTCTGTCCAGCAAGTTTGCCAGTTGAGATCAAGGAGTTATCCTTTAGTTCGAGTGCAGTGGAGAGGTCAACCTGTCGAGGCAGCTACTTGGGAGTACGAGGCGGGCATGCAGAGTAGATATCCCCACCTTTTCACCAGCCCAGGTACTTTTCTATGTCCATTCGAGGACGAACGGTTATTTTAGAGGTGGAGAATGTGATGACCCGATAGATTATCTCATGTTTTAAAACTAAATTCTGTGTTCTGAAGCCTTAAATATCTTATTTTAGCCTTCCTCGATCTACGTGCGCGATTCAGATGTTTTCCCGGAAGGCTCATATGTTAAAAATTGATAAAAATAAGAATTTTTGCCTTAAAAGTTAAAGAGAGCAAACGGACCCATATCCGTATTTTGATGGTCCCGATGGGTTCGCATCGAAATATGGGACTTGGGCTTATGCCTGGAATCGAATTCGGAGGTCCGTAGCTCGAGTTATGAATTTTTGTGGAAAATTAAAAGTCTGAAAGTTTAATGGTTTTTAAGATTTGATTGATGTTTGGTCTTGTTGATACCAGGCCCGTATTTTGGTTCCTGAGCCCGGTACAGGTCCATTATAATATTTACGAGTTGTCTGTAAAATTTGGTGAGAAATAGAGTTAGTTTGACGTGATTCAGACGATTGGTTGTGAAAATAGAAGTTTTAAAGTTTTCTTGAAAATTTATTTGATTTGGTGTTCAATTCGTAGTTCTAGATGTTATTTTAGCAATTTGATCGCGCGAGCAAGTTCGTATGATGTTTTAGGACTTGTGTGCATGTTTGGTTTGGATCCTTGGGGGCTCGGGTATGTTTCAGATAGGCTACAGAGTGTTTTTAACTTAGAAAACATAGCACCTGCAACTGATATGCAGACTTCGCATTTGCGAGGTCTAGCTCGCAAATGCGAGCTTCGCATTTGTGAAGAGGCCATCGCATTTGCGAGCAGTGGGCTGGGAGGGACACCTTCGCATTTGCGAACACCGGGTCACATTTGCGAGGTCAGCAGGCTCAGGCACTCTTCGCATTTGCAAAGAAAATTTCGCATTTGCAGGGTTCGCATTTGCAAACCGCAGGTCGCAAATGCGATGCCTGCAATAGACCAAATAGTTAGAAAAATGGTATTTTCACTCATTCTTCAAATTTTCAACACAAGAGAACCCTAGGGAGGATTTTTCCAAGACTCTTTCTTCCCCAAATCATTGGTAAGTGATTCTAACCCATTTTCTTTCAATCTTTCATCACATTTCACAACTTTTTAACCTAAAATCTAGTGTGTTCATGGTGGAAACTTGGGGGTTTGGGTAGAATTAGGGATTTTTGAGAAATTGGGATTTAGACCTCAAATTGGGGTCGAATACCAAAACAAATTACATAATCGAACTCAAGAGTAAATGGTTAATCGGGATTTGGTCCGAATTTCGGGTATGGACTAAGCGGGCTCGGGAGTTGGCTTTTGTTGACTTTTTCAATAATGACCTAAATTGATTTCTTTGCAATCGTAGGTAGTTCCTAAGGCTTATTTTGAATCGTTTGGTTGGTAATTTGCTAGGTATTGTTGGTTCTGAGGCTTGTTTGAAAGACAAAGTTGTGGTTGAGCTTTGAGTGGTCTTTGGAGTGAGGTAAGTGTTGTGTCTAACCTTGACTTGATGGAATTAGGAACCCACAGACTATGTGCTATATGATTTCCATGTGAGCGGCATATATGCGAGGTGACGAGTGCTTATACGCTGCCAAATTATCTGTTTCCCCTGATTTACCGCTTTTCCTTAATTTTTTCCTTTCATGTCTTAACTTTCATATGCTCTAAGTGCTTTCCATACTTAATTGCTACTTGTTATTCAATACCTTCTCATGTTCACGATGTTAGTTCTTCCATAGTTTTTCCCTACTATTCGTTTAAATTGACTCACTTGCACCTCTAATTGTCAATTTCTGGATTACTCTCACGTAGTATTACTCGTGTAGATTTCTTTACTGTACAAGTTCACTTTTGGTTCAGTTTGGTATTTATTGACCGTAAAGGCTCTATGGTTGAACTATTGATTTGATTGTGCTTTGAGTATTTGGTATAATATGGTGGGATCAGGCTGCACGCCGCAGCAAGTATAATAAGAGTGGATTAATATGGTGTAATAAGGGTGGATTGACGTGGTAAAATAAGGGTGAATTATGATACTAATATTTACATATGGTGGGATCAGGTTCTGCGCCACAACATTATATATATATATATATATATATATATATATATATATATATATATATATATATATATATATATATATATTATTTACTGTTGTTGATATTGTTACGGTAAAATAAGGGAGGATTTTGTGTTGTCTGGTGGGATCGGGTTGCGTGCCGCAACAACCTATATGTTTCCATTTCTTGAGCTGAGTTGGTTTTCTGGTATTTGTATTTCAACTTTTAAAGATTGGTAATTCTGGACGAGACCGGTCTTTTCTTGAGGCTGTGGTTATTATTTTCAGTTGATTGTTACATTCTGTTCAGTATTCCTATTTTCTGTCATTTTTATATACTGCGTACAGGTTGTAGTGTAGGTGACCCGCCTTAGCCTCGTCACCACTTCGTCGAGGTTAGGCTCGCCACTTACCACTACAACGGGTCGGTTGTACTGATACTACATTCTGCACACTATGCAGATTTTGGAGTCGGTCCCAGCGACGGCTACTAGAGGGCTCAGATCAGACAGTTACGGAGACTTGTATGGCTGCTCAGCGCCCGCAGCCGCTGGAGTCCCCTTCCCATTTCTATTTAGTTGTGTATTTTCATTCAAACAGCTTTGTATTTATTTTCAGACCCTTGTTTGTATTACTCAGGAAGCTCGTGCACTTGTGACATCAGGTTCAGGGATTTTGTAGCAGATGTTTACAGTGTTAGCTTCTGCATTTATATTTTAGATTGTTGCAGTTGAATCAGTTCTTCTTCATTAATCAATTTTAGACTGTTAAAAAGGATAAATTGTTCTAACGTGGGCTTGCCTAGCAAGTAAAATGTTAGGCGCCATCACGGTCCCGACAGGTGAGAATTCCGGGTCGTGACACTTTACCTTTCACACAAGCCTCCAAACCAATAGAATCTAGAAAATTACCAACCAAACGATTCAAATTAAGGCTCAGGAACTACCCATGATTGCAAAGAATTTAATTTAGGTCATTATTGAAAAAATCAACACCCGGGCTCGCTCTGTCCAAACCCGAAATTCGGACTAAAACTCGATTATTCATTCATCCCCGAGCCCGGTTATGTAATTTGTTTTGGAATCCGACCTTAATTTGAGGTCTAAATCCCCAATTTTAAAAAATTCTTAATTCTACCCAAACCTCCCAATTTCCACCATGAAAACACAAGATTTTTTGTTGAAATCTAAGGAAATGTAGTGGAAGATTGAAAAAAACTAGTTTAGAATCACTTACCAATGATTTGGGGGAAAAAAGTTCTTTGGAAAATCACCTCTAGGGTTCTTGAGTTTGAAAATTTGAAGAATGAACCAAAAATCCCGTCTAAGTCATATTTGATTAGTTGCAGATGTTGCATTTGCGACTTGGGGTTCACAAATGCGAGCCCCGCAAATGCGAAGAATCCATCGCAATTGTTATACCTTCACACATGTGCTTTCCTCACAAATGCGAAGAATAGTTTGCAAATGCGAACTCTGACCCTCCGCAAATGCGACCACTTGATCGCATTTGCGATCACTGCCCTTCCTGTCCCACTTCGCAAATGTGAACCCCTCAGAGGTCACAAATACGATGCTTGATCTCGCAAATGCGAGATTAGAGGCGTCTACCAGAACTCGAAATACCAGCAATGTTCTAAGTCCAATTTTTACTCTGTAGCCTATCTGAAACTCACCCGAGCCCTCGGAGCTCTAAACCTAAAGTGCACACAAGTCTAAAAATATCATATGAACTTGTTCACGCGATCAAATCGCCAAAATAACACCTAGAACTATGAATTAAGCACCAAATCAATTGAAATTTTCAAGAAAACTTTGAAACTTCTATTTTCATAACCGGACGTCCGAATCACGTCAAAACGACTTCGTTTCTCACCAAATTTCACAGACAAGTCATAAATATGGTATTGGACCTATACCAGGTTTCGGAATCAAAATACGGACCCGATATCCAAAAAGTCAATTATTGGTCAAACATTTCAAATTCATTAAGCCTTTAACTTTCAAATTTCAACAGTCGGATAACTCGGGCTAGGGACTTTCGAATTCGATTCCGGGCGTACGCCCAAGTTACAGATCATGATACGAACCCACCGGGACCGTCAAAATACGAATCCGAGTGCGTTTGCTAAAAATGTTGACCAAAGTCAACTCAAATGGTTTCCAAAGCAAAATTTTCATATTTTTCACAGTTTTTAACATAAAAGCTTTCCGGAAACATGCCCAGATTGCGCATGCAAATCGAGGAGGGTTAAGATGAGATATTTAAAGGTTCGAAGTGAAGAATTAAGTTCAAAAACATGAGATGACGTATCAGGTCATCATAAATTTTTTGAACTAGATTTAATTACGAATTTTGATACAAAAGTCCAAATCACCTCCAATCTTCCTCAAATTTTGTATATTGACTTATCTATATGTTTTCAATGAATTTAACTATACCCATTTAAAAAGTTCTTTTTTTTGCTTAGATTTTTGGAATATTGTATTTTTATTTTTATTTTTTTGTATTTCATCACCTTATTTGCTACATAATTCATGAAATTTCCTTTCTGTCTTGCATATAATGTCGCTAATCACGCTTAAAAATATGGAAGGAGATTTTTGCATGAGATTCTTTGAGAAAAAAAAGCCTTATTTATTTAGTTTTTCAATTTTTCTATATGCTTGGCTATTTTTAGTAAGTCTATGACTAATGGTTAGAGATTGGTAAGTTAGGACTTATTTGGTACATGTAAGTTATCAGGTTGAACGAGAAGCAATGAGGTTAATTGGATATATGCACGGTCTTTTCTATTTAGGTTTCACAAGATTGATAATATATCTTTATAACTATTAATAATGGTTGTTAATATAATTACGTTAATTAGCATTTACACCAAATGTAGATTGTTTACCACTCTTCTTACATAGAAGTTACTTGTATTTATTCGAACATACAATTGGTAATACTACGGTCCTTCCAATTTAGGTTTCACAGGATTGACAATATATCTTTATAACTATTAATAATTGCTGTTAATATAATTACGTTAATTAGCATTTGCATCAAATGTAGATTTGTTTTCTACTCTTCTTAATTACAAGTTACATGTATTTATTCGAACATACAATTGGTAATACTTCTATTTTTAAATAATTAAAATTATTTCAATATATTACCTAAATTAATAATAGCTATTGTCACTGCAAGTTTTTAAGATTTGTTTTAAACTAATGTCTATACCAAACACGAATGTTAATCATACTAGAAAACACAAAATCTATCTTATATTATTACCATTACATTATTTTTTTTTATTCGCCAAATCATCTCAAGTTCAGTCAAAATAGGAATTGATGTAGAATTGACAAAACAATAATATGCAACAAGCTACACCAGTATTTTTTTGATTGATAATAAGTATTAGTATTCGAAAAGGTTTAGCATGACCGCACAAAAATTAAAGATACAAAGGTATTTTTAGGCCTATAATGTTAGTTGACAAAGATGTAATATTATTTTTTGTTTATATTACATTAATGCTTATTTATTTTGAATTTATAAATGACAATACTTCTGTTAAATCTTAATAAGGGACAAAGACCTAAGCAACACTTTTCAATAATCATATAGAAAGTGAAAGGATTTCTTTGAATCAAATAATTAACAACTACAATATTATTAGTGTCTGATTGATTCATGCTAATCTCAACTACTCTTTAATGCACAAAAAAATTGCAATAGCTTTTATTATTAACATCGTTATAAAGAAATTTGACAATGATATTCCTAGCCCAAAATTTTTCAAATACTCACTAACATCAAATATGTTGTCTAAGTTTCATTATTTTGATGAATTTTTGCATCTCATTGATTGACAATGGAAAAAGAGATATTGACATTTCAAACAAATTTATGATATTTTGCAATGGGTTTGTGCTGCTATATTTCGAACTTAACAAATTAAGTGTGAAGTTTTTTTGGTAATTGTATAGAGATAATCCAATTTTATTTACCATGTAAATAGTGGGGTTAGACTTAGTATGTTTGATTGTTTCATCTTTGTAGGTCCGGAAAATATTTTACATAACTCGATATACATGTGCAACGCACATGCCGAGAAACTAATATATTGTTGACCAGAAGAAAAAAAAATTGACACTATTTACAAGCACCAAATTTGGTTAAAGCCAGTAGTGCACCCATGGACTTAAAAACCTGAATCCGCTTCTAGGGGGAGGAGCATGAGTTCATAGGACTTAAAAACCTGAATCCGCTTTTAGGGGGAGGAGCATGAGTTGACATGAACTCATGCCCCTTAATCTAGATATGACACACCTCGTTGGTAATTTCGGAAATTAAAAAGGAGCAAATGTCATGAAATTTTGCTAAGCTTCAGCTTGAAGGTGAAGTACGATAAAAGTAAGTTAAGTAAGGAATTAATACATGTTCGTTCTCAGTTATTTGGACCTTCCGTTTAAGTTTTATGATAAGAGGGGAATAGCACATCAGAATACCAGTTTAATACTCTTATATAGATATGAATACATGTATTATACAGATGCAATGCAAATCACATGAAAATTACATAAGTGGAACCTATATGTTAAGCGAAGATTCCTCATTGCCAAGATTGTACTGCTTTCTACAGCCGAGAACGAATGAAAACCTTTTTTCTATTAGATTTTGCAGGCGTTGAACTCTTGCTAGGCTCATCAGAGAACTCAAAGGAATCCAATCCATTGGCACACTTACCTGACACTTCATTTTGCTGCTTCATGCTATTCATGTCATCCTGAAGTTTCTCCATCTTTGCTTGCATCTCCTCCATCATAACAGTAATTTCTTGTTTGTCAAGTCTAGGACGTGAAGGCGATTGATCCTTTGATCCTTCCTTTACGATTTTACTCCCACCTGCAGAAACAATTGAAAATATGGAAATCCAATAGGTATATCAACACACAAAGCAATAAATGTTAGATGAAAATCATAAAGAAGGCTAAAGATAATCATCTCGACTCACGACTATTCAGTTCAAGAAAAATATCAAGTAGAGCTTGTTCCAAGGACGAACGGGTCAGCATATACGTAGCTTTTTGTGTTCACTGAATCCAAATATCTTGTTCTAATATTAAAAGGACCTCAAAGAAATCAACGGAGGGGTTGGTTTTGTTTGTATACAGGATGGCGGGATTATAATAACATTTAAGGATGAAAGTGGTGATGACAGAAATAGCAGGGATCCTGAAGAAGGTTGGAGAAACAAGTATCCCATGAATGATACACAAGTTTAAGGGCTAAAACAGTAATAAGCATTACAATCCTGTCACTATCATATCCTAAGTCAGTATCGAATTACACTCCAAAAGTTTTGGTGAAGAGTATGGTCAGAGTGAAGGAAGGCTGTGCTGGCTGGGGTATGGTTCCAACTTCTGGTGATTTACCAGGATTAACAATACAACTTTAATGCTCAACCAAAATGGAAGAGCAAAAACATTTACTTGAAAGCAATTAATCCAAAGAAACACGGAAAAATTAAGTACCATATTTGGGAGAAGGTCATGCACAATAAATACAAAATGAGGAAGGAAACGGGCAGACTTAAATAAGCTAGACGTAAATACAAACATGAGGATAGTTAATAAGTGGGGAGGTACTTCCGCAACATATTATAAACACAATCTTTCAAACAGAATTAAGTTCTGGTCTGATATTTGGTGTAGAAAGTGGTCCAATATTAATAGTCTACCAGCAAATGTTTGCAGTTGTCAGTCGCAAAATGGCCTGGCTCTGAGATGTTTATTCACAAGACTTCAAGATGGAAGGTTAGGAGTTATCTGAAACTTTTAAGCTAAGTAAATTCTCTTTTAAACAGCTTCCTGGAAACTACTAACACTACAGTAGTAGACATTTCCAACCATTTTATACTTCACTCACTCCTAAAACAAAGGTTCCTAGCCTCTCTTCTCTAAATCAATCCATCTGATTGGTTCATGTATTAGCCAAAAATCAACACTGTAATAGATTGCATTACTTTACCATAAAGTTAAGACGATTTTAGACATTGCACAGGCAGAAGGGAGAAATCCAACTCCAAGGTTCTCTCCATCACCAAGATTATAGACATTGCACAGACAGTTAAGGTGTTGTCTTTAGAATCAAAATAACTCCTATGACACTACACATCGAGTTTTTCAAAGTAAATACCGCATACTCCACATGTTGTATAACAGCCCAAGGGTGTAGCCATGATCAATTAAGTGGGAGAACCACAAGGTCACATGTTCAAATCCAAGTGGACGCAAAAAAATACTAGGTAATTTCTTTCCATCTGCTCCAGTGAAATAGTTGTTGAAGATCAAAACCCCCACATCGATATTCATTCAAAGAAGAAGAAAAACGAAGAGATGAGGAAGAAGAAAGCAGACATTTCGGAGTCTCCAAGGAAAGCTTAAAGCTTATGTCTGAGAAGTGTTTATCTCCAATTTGGGACAGGTGTCATAATCACAGCAACTCTATCATAAACTCCTACTCTAATCTGGGACGTTCATTTATTAAGTGGAAGGCAGATCCTAGCCATTCATTTGATAAATCTATTTTCAGATTAGAATAGGACAAGTTGACACATAGATTTAGCACATGGGTATATAGCATTGTAAAGAATATTGTAAAGGAATATTTTCTGGTAGTTAGTTATAGTACTAGCCAATAGGAAATGATACAAGTGTATAGGAATATTTATTTATATTCTTTTGTATCTATAGATAGATTTGTATATAACAAAGTTGAATTCAATGAAGAGAGCAGCAGAAAATTTTCACAAGTCTTGATTCCTTCTTTCATGGTATCAGAGCTCATTTAAGCTCGATCCTTTCACTGATTATCCATATCTTCTATCTGTCTTTTCCTTTACAAAGTTGTGATTTTCAAATCATGTCTGGAACTCAAGAAGCAACCATCATCTCGACCTCTGGTTCCACAAATGGTGGAATCAACAATGACCCAAACCATCCTTTTCACTTGCACTCTTCTGATACTCAAAGGAATGGGGCTTGTTAGCTCACCATTTGATGGAAGGGGATTCCCAGGATGGAAGAGATCTGTCCTCATTGCTATCTCGGCCAAAAACAAGCTTGGGTTCATCAATGGATCCCATGCTGAACCAGCCTTAAACGACAAAGATTACCCCTATGGAGTAGGTGCAATGACATGGTGACCTCTTGGTTGCTCAACTCTCTGACAAAAGAGATAGGTGACAGTGTCATCTATTCAAGGACTGCTAAAGACCTTTGGAACAGCCTCGAACACAGGTTTGGGCAGTCTAATGGAGCAAATCTTTACCACCTGCAGAAGGAAATTTCAAAAACATCTCAAGGAAACAGCAACATATCAGGTTGTTTCACTACTCTCAAAAGACTGTGGGATGAGTTAGACTCGCTCAACTCACAATTAGGTTGCACCTGTGATTGCAACTGTGAGGGTAAGAACAAGATGGCTAAATTCATGGAAGACCAAAGGGTGATCCAATTTCTAATGGGTCTAAATGATGCCTACGCACAAGCAAGAGGAAATATTCTCATGCTCAGTCCTATGCCAGGAATGGATCAGTCCTACTCTCTTTTGCTACAAGATGAAAGCCAGAGGGAAATCTATATCAGTCCACATCATGCTGGTGATGGAACTTCCTTCATGGTAGGTTCACAAAGCAAGTTCTCACAGAAAGGTAATTCAATCCAGAAGGGATGGGTCTCTCAACAGAAATCAGGAAACACTCAATATAAGTATAAAGGAAAGAAGTCTAAGTATAATCCTAATGTTACTTGTGGCCACTGCTCAAAGATAGGACATACAAGGGCTGATTGCTATAGATTTATAGGCTTCCCTGATGATTTTCAATTCACCAAGGCCGGAAACTTTCAAGCAACAACAATCAAGACAAATGCAGCACTCACAGATCAACAGGGTGATGGAAAGAGTTGCGTGGACAATGAAGGAAGTCAAAACAATCAGGCACATTTTTTTAGCAAGGAACAGGTCTCTGAATTGGTGAACATAATCAGACAGGTGCAAGTTGGAAGTACAGGGAATACAGGTTCAGAGATTAGTGCCAATGCAGTTGCTGGTACTATTCTCAAATATTCAGGAACTTGTCTTGCTGTTTTTAACACTAAAACCTGGATAATTGATTCAGGTGCTTCAGAACATATGTGTTTTAACTCCAAATCATTCCTGAGTTTATCACCTTTACCTACACCTTTACATATAAATTTGCTTAATTCTTTTCAGCTGGTTGTCACACACATAGGGCGGGTTTTCATTCAACCTGACATGATTCTAGAAAGAGTTCTTTATGTTCCATCTTTTAAGGATAACTTGCTATCTGTTCATAAGTTATGCTCTCAATTCAAATGTATCATCAATCTTACTTCAAGTGAATGTCTATTGCAGGTCCCTTTAATGAGGAGGGGACAAGTTTTTGGTGAAGTAAGAGATGGATTGTATCTATTCCAGCCTAGTGCTCCAGAGTCTAGAATTCTATTTCATCAAAATGTAATTTCCATTCCAAAAGGAAGTGATTCCAGTCTAGTGTCTAGCAGTGTTTCCTATTCTCATCAAGTTTTAGCAAATGTTGTTTCTAATGTAATTCAATGGCATGTAAGGTTGGGGCATTTGCCTTTTTCAGTAATGAAGAAACTCAGTTTTGTTCATTTTCCCTCAAATTTTAACACTGTGTGTGACATTTGTGCTAAGGCAAGGCAAATTAGACTCCCTTTTCCTATCAGCCAAGTCAAAACTACATCTCCTTTTGATCTTATTCATATAGATACTTGGGGTCCTTGCAGGACTACCACATACAATGGATACAACTATTTTCTGACCATAGTTGATGATTTTACTAGAGCAAACTGGACTTTCCTATTAAGTACCAAAAGTAATGTTTTTCCAATTTTGAAATCCTTTCTTTCTATGGTTGAGAGACAGTTTAACAAGAAGATAAAAAGGGTAAGATCAGACAATGCTTGGGAGTTAGGAAAAGGAACACAGGAATCCAGATTCTTTCAAGAGAACAAGGGATCCTTCATGAGACTTCTTGTGTAGCTACACCTCAACAAAATGGTATAGTGGAAAGGAAACATAGACATCTTCTAGAAATTGCTAGGGGTCTATTTTTCCAATCCAAGATTCCTATTCATTATTGGGGGGAATGTATACTAACTGCTACATTTTTTATAAACAGGTTTCCTTCAAAGGTGTTGAAAGGGAAAACACCATATGAATTTATGTTCGGGAAAGAACCTAGCTATGAGATTCTAAGGTGTTTTGGATGTCTGTGCTATGTCTCAACTTTATCTCACAATAGAGGAAAATTTGAACCTAGGGCAAAACCTTAGTGTGTTCCTAGGACATGCACAGGGTCAAAAGGGATACAAGGTACTAGACATAAATACAAAGAAGGTATTTGTGTCTAGGGACATCAGATTTCATGAAAATGTTTTTCCGTTCTTTTCATTTCATTCAACCAGCCATTCTCCACCATGTTCCAATTCTAATAACCAAATTTATGAACCAGATACAGCAACCAGCCACAATCCCTTTTCATATTCTAGTCAAGAAAATCCTTTGCATGAGCCAGAATCTCCCACTCTATCAGATTCTCCCCCAAGCACCCCTTCAAGTGCACCTAGCTCACCCACTTCTTGAACACCTCTTTATGCTACTAGGACTACTCCTAACCCCCCTATTGTTCAGCATCATTCACATCACTCCCCAATTCACTCTCAACTTGGAACAATTCTAGATGAGTCTTATTCTCCTTATCATTCACCAGTTCACACAGTATCTAGACAGATCATTCCCACACCCCCACCAAACATTAGAAAATCTGACTGGATCTCTCAGAAACCTGGATACTTGAAGGACTATATGTGCAATGCTATTATTTTTACTAACCTCACAAATTCATGCTTCACTCAACCTGCCATTCCTAATGTTTTCTCCTTTGGAACCCTATCTCCCTCAAATAAAAACCTAGTTCATTCACTCTCTACTGTTTCTGAACCTAACAGTTATGCACAGGCCTCCAACCATCCAGGATGGAAGGCTGCCATGGATGCAGAAATCTCAGCCCTACAACTGAATCACACCTGGGATGTGGTAGAGCTACCACCAGGAAAGAAGGCCTTGCCCTGTAAGTGGGTCTACAAGGTAAAACACCATTCTGATGGAACTGTTGAGAGACTGAAGGCAAGGCTAGTGGTAAGGGGGGATATTCAAAGAGAAGGGATTGATTATTTTGAAACCTTTTCACCAGTGGTGAAGATGACCACCATTAGGTGTCTTTTGACTTTAGCTCTGAAGAAAGGCTGGGAGGTGTCACAACTTGATGTGAACAATGCCTTTCTACACGGGGAATTACAAGAGGAAGTCTACATGAAATTTCCAGCCGGAATGATTCCACCTAAATCTAATCATGTCTGTCTCTTGAAGAATTCCCTCTATGGGTTGAAGCAGGCATCCAGACAATGGTATGCCAGACTTGCAGGAGTTTTAAACGTCAAAGGGTATTCTAGTTCTCTTAATGACTATTCTCTCTTTTACAAGCAAAATGGTGTTCTTGTTTCTATCCTAGCAGTATATGTCGATGATATCCTACTGACTGGAGATGAGGAAAATGAAATTGCATACATCACTGATTTTCTCAATTCAGAATTCAAAGTGAAACACTTAGGGGACATTCATTACTTTCTAGGCATGGAGATACTCAGAGAAAAACAGGGATTCATCATCAATCAAAGAAAATTTACCTTAGAATTGTTGCAAGAATTCAACTGTGCAGGTGGGAAGATATCTTCACCCCTTGATCCTTCTATCAAACTCCAGGCAGATTTGGGGGAACCAATGGACGACCCAAGTCTCTATCGGCATCTAGTTGGTAAACTCAACTATTTAACCAATACTAGACCCGACCTCTCATTTGTTGTGCTCTCCCTAAGCCAGTACATGCAACGCCCCTGCTCCACTCATTACTCTACTGCCCAACGAGTATTGAGATACCTTAGCACTGATCCCTCCCAAGGAATCCTCTTATCTTCAGCACCTTCCTTTGATCTGCTAGCTTTTTGTGATGCTGACTAGGCAGCTTGTCGTGACTCTAGGAGATCCATCAGTGGGTTTTTCATCACGCTTGGGGGTGCGCCTATTTCCTGGAAGTCTAAAAAACAGGCCTCCATTTCTTTATCATCTGCAGAGGCTGAATATCGTTCCATGCGTCGTGTTACCGCAGAAATTACTTGGCTTGTTAGGCTTCTGAGAGATCTTACCATACATCCCACTTTGCCGGTTCCTATACACTCCGATAGCCAGGCGGCGATTCACATAGCTCGAAACCCTGTATTTCACGAACGGACAAAGCATGTAGAGCTTGATTGCCACTTTGTCCGTCAACAATTTCTTTCTGGTTTAATTTCTCTCTCTTTTGTTCCATCGGAATCCCAACTCGCCGATTTGTTCACCAAACCCTTATCTGGGGGTTTTCATCGCAATATTTTGAGCAAGCTGCGGGTCCATTCCCTCCCCTCCATCTTGAGGGGGATGTTGAAGATCAAAACCCCCACATCGATATTCATTCAAAGAAGAAGAAAAACGAAGAGATGAGGAAGAAGAAAGCAGACATTTCGGAGTCTCCAAGGAAAGCTTAAAGCTTATGTCTGAGAAGTGTTTATCTCCAATTTGGGACAGGTGTCGCAATCACAGCAACTCTATCATAAACTCCTACTCTAATCTGGGACGTTCATTTATTAAGTGGAAGGCAGATCCTAGCCATTCATTTGATAAATCTATTTTCAGATTATAATAGGACAAGTTGACACATAGATTTAGCACATGGGTATATAGCATTGTAAGGAATATTGTAAAGGAATATTTTCTGGTAGTTAGTTATAGTACTAGCCAATAGGAAATGATACAAGTGTATAGGAATATTTATTTATATTCTTTTGTATCTATAGATAGATTTGTATATAACAAAGTTGAATTCAATGAAGAGAGCAGCAGAAAATTTTCACAAGTCTTGATTCCTTCTTTCATTAGTCGAGGTGTGCGCAGGCTGGCCCCGACACTGCCGTCATTAAAAGAAATGTTGTATAACAGTAGTATATGGCTTTCCCCTCACACACCATGATGCAGTATAAAGCTTAGGAGATAGAAATCAATTTCAACCATTTGAAACCTATTTACACAAAATCCAGCTCAGCCTCATCAATATTATCAAACAGCGTACAGTAAATCGACTAATTCCAACATCAAAATTCAACAACATATTGAAATTGGACAATTCCTCACTAGTATGGAAACAGTTCGTAAGCCCTTTAGAAATAAACCACATAAACGTTCCAAATTACAAATTACAAAGAATTGTGTGTGTTTGTGTGAGAGAGAAAGATAGATAGATAGATAGATAGAGAGAGAGAGAGAAAGAGAAAGAGAGAGAGAGAGAGAGAGAAAGAGAGAGAGAGACTGACCAGCGACGGTTCTGAGAGACTCGTCAACGGCAGAGACAATAGCAAATTTACGGAGCTTGCAGAGAATGTTCTCATCTGATTGAGCTCCGACATACTTGACGGGACTACTGATTTTGGTTACCGCCGACGTTACACTGTACTCACCTTCTGAAGAAGCATATGCATCTTCTGATGGTTTCTGTTGACTTCTCCGGTTGAAAAGCTTCCCGGCGACTGCTCGGAATTGTTGTAAAATGCCCATTACCTGTTGTCCACAAAATTTCTGCTCTTATTTCGGCTTCTCTTTACCTAATATACATATGAAAATGACTATTTTTCATGATTTTATTTTATATTTCTATATCTTTGTCATATGTATGCGTCAGCCTGTTATTTTCCCAAAAAATATCATATACTACTTACTAATTTTGCTTAATTTAATGTATATAATTAAAATTTTAAAAAATAACCTGCTTTACTCATTTTTATTTTTTTATTTGATTCGACTAATTGTTAAAATGTCAAATAAAAATATTAGAAATTTCATTTTTTACATAAAGTTATCGAACAACAGTATAGCGTTAAAAACTGTAATTTTAATTTTAATAAATAGTAATAGATGAAATTCATAGTTTATACTAATTGTTTGGTCAAATTTAATGTGTATAATCTAAATTAAACTTTTTATCTAACTATTTAAATTATCTCAAAAAAAAATTTCGATTCTATTCAACTATTTTTGCTACTTATTTGTTAAAACATCAAATAAGAATATTAATAATTCTCATTTGTTATGTAAAGTTATCAAACTATTTAACATTAAAAACTTGTAATTTTAATTTTAAGAAATAAAAGTAGATGAAATGAAACGACATTTGCTTTACAAATAGGGTTGCTTATCAGGCGGATTGGGCGACTATGTACGTTTAACGGTTCGGTTTATCGATTATCGACTTGTAAATATACTAATCCGCTAGTCACCCGATAAGATATTGGGTGGATTTGGTATCAGATTAGAGATTATCTGACGGTTTATCGGTTATATCAAATAAACAATAAATACTTAAATAAGCAAGACGTTAAACAATAGACTATTCAATCACAACCACACTCCAGATTATTTAATTCTTTTACAATAAGCAAGCTAAAATATAAATTGGGGATCATTCACCGGTAATAGAAGTTCAATTAACGTAAACTCTGGATATAGCTTTGCTTCAGTTAACAAGTTAAATGATTTGTTTGAGCAAAAAGATATCAAACTATCTAGATTTGTTTAATCCTAACCCCAAAATAAGTTATGATGACGTTGAAGCTCAAGCTGCTAAGAAGTTGCTTCATAATGGGTAAAAATATAAATATAATAATTCTTAACGGGTTAACAGTTTATCTGATAAGAAAATTAAGTAATCTGCTCCCTAACCGATAAACTGTTAATTATAAAATTTTAATCTGTTCACCAACCGATAATCCGATAACCTGATGCCAATAAGTAATTAAGCCACTTTTATGATTCGACTAACGGTTACGGTTCAATTTTCCACGCCCCTATTTACAAATAGACCTACTTTGAAAAGACTTTATAATTTTTTATAGGTGTATTATACTTTAGTCTACCGTTAAGTTACATTATTTGACCACATTTGACTTACCCAGTCAAGAGCGAGAATTGAAAATAAATGTTCCTACTATCATGTTAGAACAAAGGATCACTCATTATTCCGTCTAAGTATTTAATCCATCGAAATTTATAATATAGAGCGTAAGTTAATCATATTACAAGTATGAGTTCAAAGGTGTGCTTGATTTTCATGTTTGGTTGAATTAAATATTTTGAATATTTTTCTTATGAATTCATTTTCCTCCAATTAAAAGAAACTATTTTTTCTAATCAGACGAGAAAAAATATTTTTCAAAATTCTTTTTTAACCTTATCCACCATATTACCTCAACCCACCATCCCATCCCCACCCCTACCCCCAACTACTCCCACCCCCTTCACCCCATCGTATAGTGTTCGCTTAAATTATATATCCTTCAAAAAAATATTTTCTACTCACTAATCAAATACTAAATATTATCGAAACTCACCAATCAAACATGAAAAAATAAGTGATAAACTACTAATTTTTAAGGAAAACAATTTCCACCGTACCAAACACACCCAAGTCTCATTGTTTTCTCTCATTTTCATTCCCTGGTTTCCTACGTAATTAAAAAGGTTTAAAGAAAAATAATGTAGCCCAACCATGTTTTCAGGCTATGTTACTGAAGATTATAAGGGGGTTTTGTTTACAGAATGTCCTGAGTCATTTAAACTAAATAGTTTTGGCTTAGACGATGTATGCGTGTTAAAAATATTTAGTCTTTCAGTTTCAATTCATTTGAACTTATTTAACTGGTCATAGAATTTAAGAAAAAAAAAACTTTGAAACTTGTGATTATAAACATATCATAACTTGTGATTGAAACTTGGGTTTAAAATATGACACACCATTTGCATGGCTAAAAACTTCTCAATAACGATAATATTGAAATCCTAAAATTAAGAATTTTCTTATTAGGAAAGGGTTCATCCGAACCTCAAGCGAAACATATTTTCCAGCGTCATCTTTTTTAACATACGGAGATCATACCAATTACCAAGGCAGAGGGAACTCATCGACCACATAATTACAAATAAATATTTGACAAATGGCACTATATTTAACTACGTGATAGTTAACTATAGTTAATCACTAATAGTTGTAGTTAAATATAGTGCCATTTATCAAATATTTATTAGTCGGGTGTAAATACCTGGTGCGAATAATTTTTTTCCTAAAAATAACTGTGTAGATATTCGAACTCATGATACTATAGTTCAAAATAACCCTGGTAGAGGCATCTATATATATAGCTCACTAATTTCCATCAGTTAAACTTGAATGAAACACAACAAAGTGATGCATGCCTCATATCTAATTGCCACCATAAACTCCTTCGTCAGGAAAACTCTTATGACATTTACAGCAGAGGCGGAGCGAGCATTTTAACTTTATGAGTTTTAAATTTTAGAATGACGATTTTAAGAGCTACTAGTTAGGTTTTAAATTTAATATTTATACATATATAGTGAATTTCTTAACACAAATATAGTATTTGAGCAAAGTTACTGGATTCGGCCGAACCCGCAATTAAGCTTCTATCTCGGCCCCTGATCTACAGGAGTTTGATGTGTAAATGAATCTGCAGCCTCAACTCTATTTTCAGAACCTAACTTCAGCTCCCTGCTTTCCAGCATCTCTGCCCCATCTAGCAATCTCAGAGCTTACTACGTACAATGGTATTCGTACTTGAAGCAGTACCAATGTTTTCCTTGATACATGATTCATCTTGTTTCTTTTGACACTCAGTTTCCATTTCACGAACTGTGTCGGAGTAAATTTTGGCAACTGCCTTCCCACCTGCAAACGAGAATATAGCTTACAACAATAACAACGACATACCTAGTGTGAACCCAAAAGTGAGATCTAGGAGAGTGGAGTGTACACAAACCGTAGGGTAGAGAGGTTGTTTCTAATGGACCTTCTACTCAAGAAAAGCGTTTTTCAAAGCATATTTGAAAAATATAAGAGTAAAAAACCTATGATAAAAACACTGTAGAACAAAAACAGTAACAAACATGAAATTATAGCTTACAGGACTTTGATGCAACATTATTCTATGTTTCTCCAGATTCTCACCCTGAGTTTTATGTAACAAATTCATTAGATGATGACACGTTTTCATTTTTCCCAATTTCATTTTATTTACTTTATTTTCAAGCTAAGTGCATCCAATTAATACCCATGGCGGCTGTAATTGCATACTCATGCTCAACATCTTTAATCATCGCTAACACACCCAGCAATTATCTCCTTTTTGAAAGATCTAACGTTTATTCCACAGCATACCTGCTACCTTTTGTTTATACATACTCCATTTTGTCTCATTTTACCCTTATCTATTTATTAGGAAGTAAAGAATTCTTTGCTTGTAAAATTTTCAAATATTTTCTATTTAATTATAAAACTGTTACTGAGACTAGTTCCTTTGTGTGTGCGTGTGGAGGAGCATGAGCTATTTTCACTGATGAATTATACATGAAGTAAGGAAGCAAACCAGGAATGAAGTTGGGTGCTTCTTTGACGGCATAAACGGAAGCATTTTTGACGAATTTTGTGCTGAAACTAACGATCTTAGCTTGACCTTCATCGTCGGGTATGTACTGATCCAGCTTCTGTATGCCGTTAACTCTAACGACGTCGTTGATCTTTCTAACGGCAGCTGCACTGTAATAATAGGTAGTATTATACACCTTCTTCACCGGATCCGGTGTGTATCCTTTCACCGTTTCTTTGCCGGAATTAATGAAGTCCCAGATTCCCATTTTTCCCCCTTGCTGCTTCCCTCGGAAAGTAGGGAAGATTAGAAAAATGGTACTACTGCACTGACTTTTGTTCTTTTAGTGGGGCCCTTTTTGTCATTTTTGCTAAATAAAGCCTAAAAGGGCCCACTAAAAAGGATACAAAACGTTAGCTCTACTTTTAGTCATTGTCAATATTCTTGGAAAATTGCAACAGTAGTATCTCGGTTATTACTACTCTATTAATAATTGCACATAAAAGTTTAATTAATTATTTATATATAGAAATAATAAATTTAATTAATGAAAAAATTATGCAATCCTTTAACTATTAAAATTAATATTATTACATTAGCATAACACTTGAATTGAAAATATGATTATGTACTTATAATTTAGAAAATGCAGTGTGATTATATGTTACCTAAGACTTCTTTATAAATGATTTTTATTTTATGTGTGTTCCCTTATAAAGCTTTGGTTATTCTGTCAGAACACTTTGGTCTTGGTTGCGTTCGCGAAGGGTGATCCCACCATTGCTTCGCATTCGTGACCTCAACCTCGTGTTCAGTAGAAGAAATCTGCGATGACCCAAAAGGTCATCTAATTTTAGTTAAATTTATGTTCTGAGGCCGTGAAAATCTTCTTATATTTCACCTCGATTTGCGTGCACAGCCGGGCGTCTAACCGAAAAGCCGTTATGTGAAAAATTGATAAAAATGAGATTTTTGTGTTGAAATTTGAATAAAGTTGACTTTAATCAATATTTTTGGTAAACGGACCCGAACCCATAATTTGACGGTCCCGGAGGGTCCGTAGGAAAATATGGGTCTTGGGCGTATGCCCAGAATCGAATTCTGAGGTGCCAAGTCCGAGAAATGAATTTTTGAAAAAAATTATTTTCTGAAAAATATAAAGGTTTTTGAAAATGAGATTTGATGTGAAACTTGTGCTATCGGGCTCGTATTATGGTTTCGGAGCCCGAAACAGGTTCAATATGATTATTATGTGTTATCGGTGGAATTTGGTAAGAAACGGACTTAGTTTGACGTGATTCAAATCAAAAATGGAAAATTTGAAGTTTATGAAGTTTTGAGAAATTTTATAGATTTTGAGGTTTAATTCGATGTTTATGATATTATTTTGGTGGTTTAATTACTCGAATAAGTCTGTAGGATATTTTTGAGGTTGTGTGTATATTTGATTTTGAGCCTCGAGGGCTCGGGTGAGTTTCTGGTAGGTATCGGAGTGCAAAAGTGATAAAAATCTGGTGTAAAATTTCATTTTCTGGTATCTGATGTTTTCCGCTATACAAACGCATGGGATGGTGTGCGAACGCATAACACAAGGTGGGGGTTGGGCAGAATTTGACTTGTGCGAACGCACCCATGGAGAGGCGATCGTGAAGGGTAGTCTAGGGGCAGCCATGCGAACGCACAGCTTAAGAAGGGGGGCTGGAGCTGGGGAAAATACCCTGTGCGAACGCAGCCCCACAACCACGAACGCACAGGTCTGTGTGAAAAAACGTCCGCGAACGCAGCCGGGGGCCCGCGAACGCGGAGAGTATTTTCGTCCACATTTTTAATACCAAAAACATAACCCATTACGGGATAAACCCATTTTTTTCACAACTTCTTCTTCTCCACACCTCCTTGGGCGATCTTTGAAGGGAAACTTCACCATAGCTTCATAGGTAAGTGATCTTAACTTCATTTTCTCCCATCTTCATCAACATTTATTAGATTAGGCCTAAAATCATGGAATTAAAGGTAGAAAATTGAGTTTTTGGGTAGAATTAGGGCTTTTTGGATTTTTGGGAATTTGACCTCATTTTAGGGTCGGATTTCAAAATAAATTGTATATTCGGGCTCGTGGGGGAATGGGTGATCGAGTTTGGTCCGAACCTCGTGTTTGGACCAAGCGGGCCCGGGATCGAATTTTGGAATTTTTGAAAGAACGTTGGGAAATCTATATTTAAGCATTGAAATTGAATTGTTGAGTAATTATTGATGTTATTGAGTCGATTATGTCTAGGTACGATTGTTTCGGAGTCGGATTCGAGAGGAAAAGCGGTGTTAGAGGCTTGATTTGCATTCTTGGAGCCGAGGTAAGTGTTTGGCCTAACCTTAGCTTGAGGGAATAGGTGTTGGGTCATATGTGCTACGTGTTATTATCATGTTCAATGTATAAGTGAAGTGACGAGTATCTATATCTTGTTGTCAAGCATGCTTGTGAGTCATATTTTATGGTATATGCGTTTTTCTTCTATATCCACTGTATTATGAAGTAGATTTCATTTTGGAGATTATTAAATTGTTGGAAATACTTGGTTGTGAACACTGTTGATTAGTTGTTCGGTTGAGGATTATTTGGTTATGTTGTATATTCAGTGAGATTGGTTATAGTTGTATCCCTTGTCGGGACGATGATATTTCTGTTATTGTTTTCTTGCCGGGATGCTGTAAATTATGGTTTGTATTGTGGTTCTTCCTTGCCAAATTGTTGTTCTGGTTATTGTTTGGGTGAGGAAGAGTGTGAAGCACGAAGGGTGATTCCGTGTATTCATTTATTGTGCATTGTGAGGATGAGAGTGTAAAGCACGAAGGGTGATGCCGTGCCATGATTTTATATTTAAAAGCACGAAGGTTAATGTCGTGCCGATATTGTGATTTTAAAAGCACGAAGGGTGATGTCGTGCCATGATATGAGTGATAATGCACAACGGGTAATGTCGTGCCATGATATTGTGAGGTAAAAGCACAAAGGGTGATGTTGTGCACTTGTTTTGGTGAGAACGAGAGTAAAGCACGAAGGGTGATGTCGTGCACTTGTTTGTTCTCTGTTGTTATTTGATATTAGATGGTTGTCATGTTCTGATACTCAATAAGTGTTTTGCCCTTTGTCCCTAGCATGTTCCCCCCCGTTGTTGTATTTACTTGATTATTCCCTGTCATTATTTCATGTATACTATTGAATTGCACAGGTGTTATTTGTGGTCGTATCCTAGCCTCATCACTACTTCGCCGAGGTTAGGCTCGGCACTTACTCAGTACATTGGGTCGGTCGTACTGATGCTACACCTGCACTTCTTTATGTTGTGCAGATTATAGCGCCGGACCTAGTGGACAGTGATTCACGGAGTAGCCTTCAGTCCACGGCGACACTGATATAGTCCTGCAGGCGTCACAAGGCCTTGGCGTCACCTCTTATCCTTTTTCTCATTTTCTGTCTTATCCTGTAATTCCAAGACAGCTGTATTCACTTATTTCAGACCATTGTATTTAGAAAAATCATAGACTGTTCGTGAGATTGTGATACCGGTTTCTGGGGTGTAATTGAGGAAGTTTTTATGAGATTCATCGTTAAAGTTCTTGAATTTAGTAGTCTTGTGAATACCTAATTTTTTCATGCTTTTAATACTAGTATTTGGATGATTTTAATTGGTTGTGCATTTTTATTTGCATTCCTTTATTAAAAATACCAAAAATATTTTTTACCTTTTATTTGTATATTTTAGTTTTGTATCTTTAAATTATATACACCAAAAAGATTTTTATTTTGCTTGTATGTTTTCTTTAGGACTAAATAAAATAATTAGGGGTTAAGAGTTTGGGCTAGTGTATTTAATTGACATTAAACCAAAATTGGCCCAAGATTTGAGCCCAATTCGGCAATACCCGATCCAACAAATAGCCTGCCAAGACCTGGTCCAAAACGGCGTAGTTTCATCATTAAACTACGTCATTTTATTAAGTGAAACCAAGATTCAATCTCAGCCTTTTATTATCTCTTAATCCAATGACCTTTATTCAATTCCCCATTTAGTATATAAGACCCAAAATCAGATTTTTTGGCCTCATGTACACCCAACCCAAACCCTAATCTTCACTCTCTCTTCTCCCTCTCCCTATCTCTGCCTCCCACACCCTCCACGGCGGCTGCGCCGGCCGGAAATCGCCACCGCCGCCGGCCGTCGTTCAAACACACCCAAATTACACCAATCTTATCCTCTCTTCATCCTCTACCCATACCCAAACCCCAAATATCTGAAATCTCCCTCAATCTCACCAAATCCACCTAAGTTTGACAAAACCCTAGCCGCCGCCATCCTCAAATCCGGCGAGATTTAACCTCCCATACCCCGTAATACATACATAAACAGATAGATCGTGTTAAGTTCTATCACTTCCTACCTTTTTCACCCCCAAAACCCCCGTCGCTGCCGGCCAGCCACCTTCACCGGTGACCCGCCACTGCCGCCGCACTACTCTTTCTTTGTTGTAGCCGAATTCTGACCCAAGAACACTTATTTCCTTTTGGTATGACACCAAGTTCATCAAATTTGGTGTCTACCAAAATGAAATAAGTGTTCCGTGGTAGGGCAGCCGATTCTTGGCATCTCCGGCGTCTCCTCATGGCTCGAATAGGTTCAAGCACGCTCGTTAGGTATCTCCTTCATCTTAATTTCTGATTTTTTTAGTTGTAATAGGTTGGTTCCTGATTTTAATTTTAGTTTCTGATTTTTTTTATTTTTGGTTGTTTTTTGTTAATTAGAGTTTCAAGTTAGGTTTATTTAATTAGTTATCTCTATTTAATTTAGTTGATTATTATTGATTAAACGTGATCTTTAGTGTATTGGTTAAAACATTTACTTAGTCAATCAATTGTTTAGTTATTGAACGTCGCCATCCGATTGTTAGCAATGCTCGTCTAATCTCTGTTGTTAGCATTAGTTTGTGAATTCAGTTGTTTATTCTTTATATGGTTCGTGTTGCACGAATCTGTTTTAATGTATTTGGTTTGAGTTTTAGTTCCATTCGAAGTCTTGTTTCTGTTTTATCAATTGTTAGCTTTTTTTTAGTTTGTTTTGGTTCAAAAATCAATAGGGTGGTACTGATTTTGTTAAAAGCTAAAGAATAGGTATGTTTGATCATGAGTGTAGGGCCTTTGTTTGATTGTTTTTACTGTTCGAGGACTGTTTTGGAGTATAAATACTACAAAATTCTTTCTATTTTGGTGAGGAAAAAATGTTCATTGAACAAAAATCTGGGTTTTGACAGATTTTTGGTCAAAAATCTATCATTTTGGACAGATTTTTGGCCAATCAAATCTATCCCAAGAATACTTTTTCTCCTATATAAAGATGAGGTCTTTCCACACTATGAATACATCATCGACTCTAAAAAAAAGAACACATCTTTGAGAGAAAAAAATCAACAACTAAAGCACCCTTTAGCAAGCTGAAATAGTGAGCTTTGTGAGTAAATTTTAGGTTGCAAACTTTTAGAAAAGTACAAGTCTTGTTTAGAATTGGTTCTAGGGTTTCTTCTCCAAGGTTTTCGGGCTTTTTAAACACGAAAATGCTGCTGTTTTCTGTTGTGTTTGCTGCTATTTTTTTGTTCTGCTGAGCTTCATTTCTTCACTGTTGTATTTATTTTCTACAAACTAGTTATTTTCTTAAACTTTGCAATGCAGATTTTTATATTCAACGGATGAGGATATGGCTCTTTTTCAGCTCTATAGATATATTTGATGTATGAATGTTCAACATGTTATTCACAGTCATATTTGAGCATGCACATTTGTAATATTTGGTTGATTTTCCCTTTTTTCTTTACATATACAACTCAAATAACATTCTATTAAGTTTACTTAGTTTAAGGGAAAGATTAAAGACCTCATTTTTAACCATGTTTGTTTAGTTTAGGATCTTTATGTGAGTTACTTTCAACGTTCATGTATAATCATCTAGGAAAGACTTCTAGCTTCAAATATTTTGATGCTTTAAATCATAGTAAAAAATAATGTTATAATATGGTTAGTCTCTTTAGCATTAAAGTATTATCGTTTTTTAGGTTTTTTTTTTATATTGAGTGGCGATTGTAATTATGAAAATGGATTCAAATGCTTGAGGTGTTTATGTTACTAATGAGTTTGTAGTCTGATTATTGCCATGTTAGTATAAGTGAGTGAAAATATTATGTTAGTCCTTAATAAATAAGTTGATTAAGGAGATGAAAGAGCTAAGATAATAATTAGCATGTGAGTTTCTTTTTACGAAAAAACGATTTTAATTTGGACATCATTGTGATGAGCAATTTGGGCTTAGAAGAATACTTGTCACGTTGTGTTGTATTTGTCATTGAGGCTTTTAATCAACATGGGCTAAACATGCTACAATCTGTAGGCTCAATGACAATAGAAGTAAGGGGGCTTTTTTCTTAAAATCAATAATTTGTCTTTTGTTAAATAAAAGTGGCCTAAAACCATGAAGTTTAGCATAAGATTTTTCCCGGGTTTAATGTCTTGCATTAGTTAAAAAATAATTCGAATGATGTCATATTTTGTTCCCTTTTTTGGTCGAATAAGTAATATAAAAAAAAAGAGGTTTAAGCACTTTTGTTATTAATTTGAACGCTAGGCAAATAGTAGGCACGCTTTAATAACATCCAATAAATTAATCGAATAATCTCATACCTTATCCATTGATTTTAGTTAATTTATAATCTTGTTATTTCTCATAATCGCGGATTCGTTTGCGTAACGCGGTAGTAACTTTTAATAAGTTTCAAAAAAAAAAATCGTCAAGTGTAGTAACTTTCTTTTTTTTAGAAAAAAAAGTAATAATGTGCTAACAATTCATGTCATAACCGCGGATTCGCTTGCGCAGCGCTGTTATGATAAAATTAATAAATTTCGTTTTGATCACACATTCGCTTGCATAGTGTGGTTACGACATCTTATTATTCAAAATTTTCTTTAATTTTTCTAATAATCAATAAATAAAGGCGGACAAGTAAAACATAGAAACTAATAAAGCACAGTTTATTCAGAATTAATTCAAGCCAAGATTAAGCCAATAAAGAGACCGTGCCAGAACCACGGGACTCCGGGAATGCCTTAAACCTTCTCCCCGGTCAACAAAATTCCTTACCCGAACTTTGTTTTCGCGGACCGATAAAAATAGAGTCAAACCTTCTTTTGACTAGGGATTCAAATAAATGGTGACTTGGAACACCAAAAAATCAATTTCAAGTGGCAACTCTGTAAATAAATTAATCCCTACTCAAATTTGTCACTTTAATTGGAAAAACCCTTTAACCCGCAATCCACAACACACATGTCTTTTGGGGGGTAAAAAAAAGGTGTGTCAGCTCTGGCGACTCTGCTGGGGAAAATCAGAAC
>ML429178.1:16590-43489 GCA_005239525.1 Nicotiana knightiana | reverse complement strand
CAAAAAAAAAAAAAGAAAAAAAAAGAAGAAGAAACATCATAAGAGAAGGTTGGAAAATGCTAGATCTGCTTGCACAATTTAGCAATATGAGTAAGGATGCTGCTGGCAGTCTCTTGTTAATAGGAGCATTCTTCTGTGGTATCAGTCTGGCTCCTAGTCCAACCACCGAGCTATGGCTTATTTAGCTGTTAAGATATGTAATTCAACTGCCTAAGCTTATTCCATGTGAACAAAGGAATGCATTTGTTTTCTTTTGTTTTTTCATAAGCAATTGGGTTTTGTTTTAGGGAATCGATTTGGGATTACTGTGAGAGAATTAGTTTTTTTTTTCTTGTATTGATTGTTCCTTCAAAAAGAAAACAGAACAGGTTGGAACTTGACCTTTTTTTCCTCTTTGAATTCAAATCGTTCATTAGCTGCCATCTTATGGAAGGCATCATGAAGTGGTGGAAGTAACTGTTTACGCCTAGGCATGACAATAATTATCTTTTCTTTAGCAAGGTTTAATTGAGAATAGACATGTCATTCTTGATCTTAGCACACTAACTTAAGCCTCAAATTATTTTTGACAACTTTAGATTTAATTAATGCGAGGGACAACATTTATCAGGATTCAGTGAGTTGCATATTTTCCTACTATATCTTGAGATCTGTAAATTAGGAGCTGCATTTTTATTCAGTTTGTGGTTACTTATTTATGGGATCTTTGGTTAGGTAATGCTAACTGTGAGTTTTGACAGGACATACCGCAATAAGGTTGCTACTGCAAATTTTGTACCCTGGCCAATAGAAATAAGGTTTTGTGAACCTAATAATGCCACTAATCAGACCAAGTCTCCTCCAAGGTTAGTCATTGCTTTCAGCTATTAATTTCCCTTCTGAGGGACTGTAATTAACTCAAGTGGACAGTTCATGTTAGCTTGTAGTTAGTAGTGTATCCTCTTCATGTTTGCATCATCTCTTTTCAATGTAATGCAGTTTGAGATATTGGTTCAGAGCAAAAGGAAAACTTTCAGATGACCAAGCTTTACATAGGTAAGTGATTCCTCTTTATCAGTTCTTTCATCTAATTAGCTGAGCTTGTTATGACAAGGAGTAAAGCAGGCTGTTTAGCAGCTTCATCTTATGTACAATTATTTCCCACAAAATTATTGTTCTGAAAATTATTGCACAATCTATTTCCCACAAAATTATTATTCTGAAATTGTGCAAATAGAATATTCTTTTAACTTATCTCATTTAGAGACTCTCGTGAGTAGATCTGTCATTGTACTAGAATAGCTATAGTTGTAAGATGAAAGAGTTCTAAAGGACACTTGAGGTACACAAATGAACACGAGTGCACTTCTATTTAAACTCCCTCTTGGGATGGTGTATAGCTAATATCAGTTCAAAAATTATTTTTATTTTTATTTTTAAAAAAATCAGTATTTCTTCCTTGTCGGGCATATTTACCATAAAAGGGGAACATAAAAAGAAATTGAAATTGGGAACATGTAAGTTCTTAGCACACAGAAGTTTCTACATCTATGTGGAATGAGGCCATAATGCTATCTGCTTCTTTTTAATGCAATATTTATGCCGGTTGCAGATGTGTTGCAGCATTTGCATCAGATCTAATCTTTCTTACTGTCAGTCTAAATCCTCATCGGAAGAAGGATTTCAAGACAAGTTCTGTTAGTCTGGATCATTCGTGAGTTCCGACAATTTTTAGACCTTTTTGTTTTTTATTTTAGGTACCAGCTTTATTTTTATGGGGAATATGTCATTGTTTGCCTACGCGAGCTTATATGGATGCACTGATACATGCGGTTCCAAGACAGCTTACTGAAGTTCTTCGGGAAATGATTCCCAGCTCTTAAACATCAAGCTTCCATGATTCCTTTTGGCCCCTCTCAAAGTCCACTAGCCGCATCCTTTCCCTCTCACAGCTGGTTCTCTTTACCTCCCATTTCTGTTCTTTCTGATCACCTCGGGCCTGCCTAACCACAGAGAGAACTTTCATACCATCTTATCTCTCACTTCCTTTTTTTATCTTCCTTTTCTCCTTTTTCTTTGGGTATGTCTGGTCTGAATTATAAAGCTGATTCTTTTTTTTTTTTGATAAGGTAAAGGTTTTATTAATAAGGTACCAAGATGGTACAAAAAGTTACAAAAAAACACCCCAAAACAACCATATCCTATAGGCCTCCTAGTAGATCCAGAAACTCTAAAAACTGTTGTTGTTCCATTGATACACTACTTTTACACCAATAAAACAAGCTGTGAATACATTTGTTTCTAATTCTAAAAATGTGCTCCTTGTGTCCTTCAAAGCAAGCCCGGTTTCTTTCCAGCCATAAAGTTCAAAAGATACATAATGGGATGGTTCTCCATATTTGCTTCAGTCTTCTAGGTACTCTTTGAATATACCACTCTTCCAACAAGCTCCTAACAGTCTGTGGCATTACCCAAGAGATTCCACAGATGTTTAAGAATACATCCCAGCATTGTCTAGCAATTCTACAATGAAGCAGAATATGATTCACTGATTCTTGATCTCCTTCACACAAATAGCATCTATTGCTAAGATTAAAACCTCTTTTTTGCAAATTGTCGTGTGTCAAACATGCTTCCCAGGTTGCTATCCAGCCAAAGCATGCCACCTTGGCTGGAGCTTTTGTCTTCCATATCATCTTCCATGGCCAATTATTAACCCTGTGACTTGACTTCTTAATCAATATATTATAACAGCTTCTAGGTGAAAACTTTCTATCCTTATCCTATGCCCAGATCAGTGCATCCACCTTACTATGATTAATTGAGACTGAGTCAAGCTGCTGAAGTAAGAAACAATAGTCATCTATCTCCCAGTCGTTCAGGTTTCTTCTGAGCTTCACTTGCCATCCTGTCTCTGTGTAAAAATCAGCAATCACACCATCCTTGTTAACAGAGTAATTGAATAGAGAAGGATACTTAGACTTCAAGCATTCCTCCCCTATCCATAAATCTGTCCAGAATTTAATTCTTTGCCCATTCCCAACTTCCAGCTTTTAGTAAATTTCAGAAATTCTTCCCAAAGCTTACTAATACTCTTCCAAATGCCTCCTTTTGCGTTCAAATGTAAAGAGGAAGGTCTCCATCAGTCTTAATTCCATAAATAGCATTGATCAGCTTCTTCCATACCTTATCCCCTTCATGAGTAAATCTCCATAACCATTTAAAAAGTAGGCTCTTATTGTGGGCTTTCAAATTCCTTATCCCCAAGCCACCCCCTTCTTTATCTTTCAACACCACTTGCCATTTGACTAAATGTATTTTCTTTTTAGTAGCATTGCCATCCCATAGAAAATTATTCCTCATGGTGTTTATCTTTTTCTCCACTGCTACAGGCATAGCAAAGAGGGGCATCAGGTAGGTTGGCATTCCATCTAACACGTTTTTTATCAATGTGACTCTACCTCTGATAGATAAATATTGCTTCTTCCAGGGAACCAACTTATTTGCACATCTATCCAAGACGCTTGCCACATGTTCTGATCATTTTTTCTTATATGAGAAATATGTAGTTATTATTAGTTAAAAGGGCGATAACCAGTCACATTTAATCAGAAAATTCATTAAATCAGGTGAGAAAATCTATTCTAAGCAGCCCGCCATGAGTCTGTGAAACCATATGCATCAGCTATGCATAAATGCACAACTTAGTGAAGAATAAGAGAGCACAAAAATCAATTTGAGTATATTATAATAAAAACAAATACGCCTCAATTTCAAGCTAATTGAGGTCGGCTATGTAATTTCTCACTAACTATGTTGCTCTATTTAGACCCGTATCAGTCCACTATTTAAACATTTAGGTACAAATATCAATGTGAATACAACAAACAACAACAACATACCCAGTGTAATCCACAAATGGGGTCTGGGGAGGGTAATGTGTACACAGACCTTACCCCTACCTGGGGAGGTAGAGAAGCTGTTTCAGATAGACCCTCGGCTCAAGAGAAGGTAGAATGGAAGAAAAGGGAAGATGAAGAAGAAAATATCAATGTGAATATAAAGAAAAAAAATATTTGAGCCTTAAGCAAACAAAACTAAATTGTCAAGGAAATTAAAGAGAAGAAATGAATTACCAAGAACCTGCTTTTGAAATTTTTTGGCTAGTTTTATTGTAACAAGATGCATGTCAAGAAACAGGTAGAGGAAATGAAGCCACCACATACCTTATCTAAAAAAGGAAAAGGGAAATGAAGCCACCACATCGGCTATTTCACCTTTTACTAGAGCTAAATTGATCTAGAGATTTTAAAATTTGGTGGTGTGTGAGAAAATCATTAAAAGATACCACTCACTTCTTTTAAGAATTCAATTCTGATTAGTAATTTTAATTCAAAACAATATTATGGTGTTTTTGCTATCACACTTAACTATTATTTTGTATTTTATTTTACTCATACAAGTATATCGCACATCTCTAAGTCACCTTAAAACTCCATGCCTAGTCAAATTTCAGCACACATAACGGGATATCACAGGGAGTTAATGAGAAGAACAGAAGAGGGTAGTGAAAGGCATATTTATTTATTTGTTTTTGAGAAGGGTGGGAAGCATATTTATTCTATACTACATATATGCCTATACATGCCTTCATCCATGAACTATATGGTCTTTTGAAGCAATTGCCAGTGCCCTCTGATGGTACGGCTCCCCCTACCTGACACACCCATGGCTGATCCCTGCCTTCGGTTGGGAAAAGAAATAGAAAGGTAGAAAGACAACATAAGGTGGCAGTGGAGGGAGATGGCAGAGTGATGTTGGTAATGGAGGTCCAAAACTAGCTTTACTTTTACCGGTTGCATTGAAGTGGTGATGAGTCATCCGCAATGGGGTTATCCTTTTCCAAATGGTGTCAGTTGGACTCTTTTTTGCCAATTGTTGAAAAGTGGGGCTTCCGTATTGTTTACGTGGAGTTGTGAGCGTCTTTCACAGTTGCAGAGCTTTTAATATGCAAGTGCACTTATATTTTCACATTTGTTTCCTTTTCCCAGGATGTGGTTCCACAGACCTTTTAGAGCTGATGATTGGATACTGTTTGTGGTAAGAAGGAAAACTAAAATACTTATGATGTTATTTAGGAATGGTCATCCCTCTACTAGTTGTTTCCATTACATTGCAGCTGGAGTTCTAACTGTTTATTATTTTATAGATCACCAGTCCTGCTGCTTATAATGCACGTGGCTTTGTGTCGGGCGAAATGTTTAATAGGAAGGGAGAGGTAAAGCGCTTGATCTGTAACATGTCTTGCTTTTGTTAATGTACTTATTTTTAATGATTGTTGATCTCCAGCTTGTAGTGTCATTGACTCAAGAGGGCTTATTGAGACCGTTCAGAAAACCACTTTCTGTCCGGTCAAAGCTATAATTCATGCCAAGTTGAATGAGAAAAGAGGATTAGTTACTACAGGTTGATTAACAGTTTGGCTGCAGAACTGCTCAATAAGTCCAACAGAGGTTGCGAATGAAGACAACTGCTTAAGTTGTGACGAGTCCAGACGTGAGACATGGCTGTATCTATATGTTACTATACAAAACCATCCACCATGTCTCTATACCTCACCTTTATAAATTACCGATCGCCCCAAAAGAGGCACTGAAATTGTTACATTGGTCAACCTACGATTTTTAAAGTTAATTTATTGTTTTTTTTTACAAGTTTCAGCGAAGAAACTCTCGATGTAATCTCAGGGTATATACTCTTCTGCATTCACCATTAGAAATAAAAAAGGTTTGCAAATAAGGCTTAGTTCAGGCCATCGGTTAAATCTCTTTAGTTCACTCCTTTATTGACATTGTAGTATCAAATAAGGTCCGAATTTATTGTCAACTTATATTAGATGTAGATTTATATACTATTTTAAAGCCATAAAACGAGCTTTGTGTTGTGGGATCTAATTAATTTGGAATTGAGGTGATGTTCAATATTTTAATACACTGAAAACAACACTAGATTTTTCGTTTTTATTTGGCATTTTGTTTAACTCTTGGAAAACTAGGTAGGCGTTTGGACAAATCTGAGTTGAAGTAGAAAAAGAGTATACGAGTCCAAATAGCTTTTAGTTATGAAGTTAACGTGGAAAAAATATTGTGATCTCTATGACTCGAAGTTGAATACTGAAATTTTTTTAATTTGAAATAGTTCATATTCCAACAAACTGTGAAACAGAGATAATTCATATTTCATGGGTTGCAATTGTAGTTTTTATTTCTTTAGCTAACGTATCTAATCACAAATATTTTTCAAAATAAGTGTCTCAGTAGTCAATATTAATCCAAACGCACAAATTATCTATCTCCCCAAAATTATTTTCAAAATTACTTTTTAACCAGCTTATTTACTCCAAGAATAATCAAAGAGTGGGGCAAAATAAAAATTGATCGATCGACTGAAATTAATTATTTTGCTAGCAGAAAAGTGTGTACATATATATATAAATTCTATTTAGGGTGAATTATTATATTTTTCTAGAGATCTTAGGATTTGTTACTTGATGGTTAAGTCATTTTTCCTCTATAAATAGAAAGTTATATCATCCCAAAATCAATAGGAGTTGTCTCTCTTTACTTTTCTATGTAATACTCTTCTTCTCCTTTTATTATTTTATACATATATATATTGCCTCGCTTGTCTTATACGAACACTTTAGACTTTTGACCTTAAAGGTACATACAGGGCAAGCGGGAGTTAAACAATAGTTAATGTTATCCATTTTCAAGGTCATTGGTGTAATTTCCTATCTTAAGTTCCTCTATATTGGTTCAGCGGTTCAGCCCAATCAACACACAACTCCTACAACTTCTATTTTCTACCCCAGAAGACTTGCAAATTACGTACCTTCCTCCTGAAGAATTGTAAATTGTTCCTTTTCGTACTTTCATCATTCTGTATTTCATCTGAGATTGTCAAATGCAGTCATGCAGTAATCCAAAGGTCAGTTCTTGCTATTCATTTTTCTCTTTCTTTTTCTTTTTCTTTTTTGCTGGAAATTTGAATTAGTCATAGGTGAATTTGTGCATATTCTTGGAAGAAAATATGATTTTAATATAATTACTTCACCTGATCTGTTGATTTTTATCCAATTACTCAAGAGGTCTTCGAATTAGCTTAATTTTTATTGATTTTTTCTTTTTGTATAGTTCTGGATCTCTGAATTTGAGGGATCTGAACTTTGAACCTTCTTTTGAGCATCTCTGAGATAATTGCGGATCATTCAAGAATTTCTTTTTGTTTTAATGTTGATGACAAAGTTATACTGAACATTGTGATTAAAATGTAGATCATTCTGTTTCCTAAGTTTTTTTGTTCGATTCTATTCTCAATATAAGCTATATTGGTATATTAGAGATTTTACAATATCTGAATTTTCCTGTACTTTACTTCCACCCAAAATAATTGGCATGTCAGTGTAAAGATAAGTGTGAGATTTAGACAACTCGTAGCATTAGAGAATGCCTAGTCTTAAAGCTACTACATTGTTGACTATTGAGCATTGGAGAGAAATGAGTTTGAAAAGGGCCGAATCAATATTAAGGATACATATGGCCAACTTCCAACTAGTTTAGGATTAGCGTTTAGTTGATTGATTGATATAATTTGATATTTGCAATGAACTTTACTTTCTTTTTCGGGGTGCTTCTGGTATTTGTAGTTACAATATTTTTCGAGTTCTTGATTGCCAGAAGAAAAAGAATTATATTTCTTTAGTCTTAACATACTCCTAATATTCTTTGGATCTAATAAGATGATTGGTTTCGGCTCGTGCAAAAGATTGAGCAATTTTACTGATATTGATTAGCTTGTGGATCTTTGATTTATAGGGCACAAGAACAAACATGGAAGGATTGTATTCTGAGCCGGAGAATTTTGTTCAGACAGAAAATATGCTGGATAATGACCAGTTGGTGGAGGTTGAGGACAGTGGGTTGGGGAGAAATAATGAATCGGATCCAGAGGAATCACCATTAATGCCTGGACTTTCTGACGACATTGCACTTTTCTGCTTGGCAAGGGTTCCTAGAAGGTATCATGTGCTTCTCAAGTGTGTGTCAAGAAAATGGAGAGACTTGGTTTGTGGTGAAGAGTGGTACTGCTACAGAAAGAAACATCACCTCCAGGAGAGTTGGATTTATGCCTTAGGTAGAGACAAGTCTGAGCAGCTGTGCTGTTATGTATTGGACCCGACTCGCTTAAAAAGGGGATGGAAGCCTATTCGAGGACTTCCGTATCGCTGCATAAGGAGAAAAGGTGTGGGATTTGAAGTGGTAGGGAAGAAACTATTCCTATTCGGTGGATGTGGCTGGATCGAAGATGCTACAAATGAAGTCTATTGCTATGATGCTGCCATGAATAAGTGGAATCAAGCTGCTTCCTTGGTGGTTCCAAGGTATTTTGTCCTTGTTTTGCTTGGGAGTATTTTGAGTTTTGTAGAGTCAATCTATTTAATATTCACTTGCCAATCGAATTTTTTATGACTTCAGATTTCTAAATGCTTGTATGTTCTTTTCCCTGAGAACACCATTGTTGTCTCTATCTGCCACATTTATGTATTTCCATGCTAGGATCTTTTATCTTTACAGGAATCAGATTTGTTTTGGCACTTATAGGTTAGGCCTTAGAAGACCTTTAGAGCAGGCATTTCCGTGTCATAAGAAATTCATGTGGCTCGTTTGCTAATTCTGGTTTTACATCTGTGATTATTGTTTCCTCCGATGCAGGGTTCTCTCTCTTTTGGTGCATTTATATTGTTCTATAAGTTTTCATGGTTATTGCCAAGTAGCCTCATCCTTATCCTACTGATAAGAATAAGAATCTACCATTTAAGCATTTTTCATGTTGTTGTATTCATTCAAGTTAGCCTTCTGGCTTTCATCACTGTTTGGCCAAATATGTCAGAGCTTATCTGATTCTGTTATCTTCAGGTGCTACTGTGTGTCTGAAGCGTTCGATGGAAAAATCTTGGCAATTGGGGGCATAGGGCCAAATTCCAGTAATTTACCTTCCTGGGAGACTTACAACCCGGAAAAAATGAGTTGGACTTTGCGTGAAAATTCCAACATTTTTCCTGATATTGAAGATTCTTTAGTCTTGGATGGGAAAATTTATATTCGCGGCATTTCTTCACCTCTAACACCTGTAGTGCCTGCATTTGTGTATGAACCATCTAGCACCACATGGCAGCCGGCAGCTTCGGACTTAGTGTCAGGTTGGCATGGTCCAGCAGTCGTTGTAGATGGACTGCTTTATGTGTTAGATCAGTCTTCAGGTACCAGGTTGATGATGTGGCAAAAGGATATAAGGCAGTGGGTGGCAGTGGGGAGATTGTCACCCCTATTGACAAAGCCTCCCTGTCGGCTGGTGGCCGTTGGGAATAACATCTTTATTATTGGTAAGGGGCTTAGCACTGTGGTATTTAATGTTGAAAATGCAAGGAACATGGATGGGGTATTGATGAGCACTTCCATTCCCAAGTCAATATCTGATGATGATGTAATAAGTTGTAAAGCAATCACAATCTAAGTCTAGGAATATTAAAGTGTAACAGCTTGCTGTGACTTGTTACGTTCTTGGTTTAATGGATTTTCATACATTGTAGTTATTGTACACATTGTGTTGGGTCGACTAGAATCTGTTAATACAATGAATTTCCATTGAAAGCATTTTGAGATTTGGTGTGGAATTATCTTCATTGGGATCATACTTGCTTATCTAATATGGTTTAGCTATTGACTGAAAGAATCTAGCAGATGACATGTTAATTTCGCACCATTTGGAATGGCTACATGAGAAGAAGATCGATATCAAGGGCTCTCTTTAGGGTGGCAACTTGCGAGCATCATAGAAGAAAAAACAAAGTTCAAATAAACGAAGGAAAAGAATAGCATGAATGCCATATATGGCCATTTGGTGCCAAAATAAGTGTATTAACTCGGATAGCCGAAAACAAACCAAACACTTCATCCTTCTCAACAATTACACTCAGTTTATGCTCATGTCAGCTTCACAAAATTTTATACTGTTACGCCGAATGCAGATCTTGAAAATCTTCCAGATTGTTTAGCTAAAATCATATCAATCAATCAACTATGCCTTAATCTCAAGCTAACTAAAGCTGACAGCAAAAATCCCTTGTAACCATTCCATTAACTAAACCTGTTTAGGATAATCTAAGCTAAATCGTCAATACCATATGATGCAGATTTAACAGGGGCTCGTCAGCTTGTCTGTTTCCTCTTTAAAGGCAGGATGTATGACTCCATTGCATGATTGTAGTTTATCAATCCTTGCCATACATTCCTTCATCCTTTTCAATACAACAGGTATAGCAGAAGCACTCTCCAAATTCTTCTTTTTTAGGAGCTGTACTTTCTCAGCTTCTTTCTGCTCCTCTCCAGCTAACATGGCAATATTACCAGATTCAGTTGGTCCTCCGACATCTGTAAAAAGACAAGGATAACAATTACAAACAAAACAAAGGACTCCTGAAAGTAATTTTGTGAGCTTTTATCTACCTTTGAGCTTTTAACTTAAGGTAGATAATCTTTAGACTTTCATATTAAAACTTTATACAGAAAAGGTGATGCTCCTAATAATGTCAATATTAAACCCAAATGAGAAGATTTGACTAGGGTGCATTCAGCACTCATCACAGTGTATATTTCAAGCGTTGTAATTCTCAAATATAGACTTGATCATTCCAAATTGGAAATAATACTATAATACTACCCCTTGCAGTCGATGCCCTTTTCTGTGAGTGGTCGAAAAGTGTATCTTTATTTGGGACAGTAGGTGGAACCAAACTGTATTTTTTGTTAGGGGTAAGGTCTGCGTACACTCTACTCTCCTCAGGCCCCACTAGTTAGATTTTACTGGGTATGTTGTTGTTGTTGGGTATGTTATTGTTGTTGTATTATTGCCACAGTAAATGCTGTTTCTAACATTTTCCATTAGTCTCAAGAAGTTACCTCTTACATACTCAGGTTTTCTAGTTAGCTTTGAACAATCAATCATACAATTCTAAACATGGAAGAACTTGCTATGTGAAAGTAGTGAACAGCCTAAGAGAGATATCGAGCAACCATTCATTATTCCTAAAGGTGCAGTCCAGAGGGCTTTGGTTCACAATATGTGGGTTAACGGCACGTCACAAGTTCGAACCCTGCCATGGATAAAAACCTGATTATTTAAGTGGACAAGTGTAGAGAGGCTGAGCCATTCACAATCGAGTTTCGAATCGTGTAAGTAGCTCGCCCTCGGGGATTCCGCAGTTATCCAAAAAGCAGTGCAAGGGATAATCATGGTACCATCTGCACAATGATTCAACAACAACAACCACATACCTAGTATATTCCCACATGTGGGGGAGTACAATGATTCAACAAGTTGGAGAAAAAACAGATGGAAAGTTTCAAAACAATGATGTTAACCTAACAGCTTGTTTGGATTGTTGTTACATATCGTTTCATAACGTATCGTATTGTATTGTACTGTACTATATTGTATTGTTTGATGAATATTGTGTTTGGATAGATTGTATCGTTTGCCGTCGTTTCATGATGTCACACACTAACAATATGAAGAATAACCTTGCAATATTACTAAGAAAAAATAGGATACGGAGTAGAATTATTATTTAAAAAGTAGAATAAAGAATAAAATATGATTATTTAATATTAAAGAAGGGCAAGATGAGAGGAAAAAAGCAAAGAAATGACGCCACCATACCAAATCTGTCATTTCATAAAATACTTTTCGTCGTTACATAACGATGAGTTTAACGATATGATACAATAAAATTAAAGTAACAATCAAAACAAACATTGTCTTTAAAGTAACAATACGATAGGTAACAACCATCCAAACAAGTAAGATTCCTCACAAACCATATTTCCCTCCAATTCAGTGTGGCACGTTCATACAGTGATTTACTAGATTCCTGAAGATCAAAGCTTTAACCAACCCTCTTTCCAGGTTACCTATTCTTATAATGGGTACATGCTAACTGAAGAGTTTAACTATAAACAGAAGAATAAGGAGACAATTTTGTATACAGACAGAGACACCTGATATCTTTCAAACGCATTCACGACGCCATTCTCCCCGATGTGCTTTGAAAAATTTGGGACGAGAGGATTAGGCTTTCACCACAAACATAGAACCTGAAGAAACGTGCTAGTATGACTAAAACTTAATCTCAATTAATTGGTATTGCCTATATAGATCTTTTTGTTCCATTACGCCTAATTTTTTGCAAGATTTCCATGATTGTAGGTCTTTCAAGACATGTGACTTCACTCATTATAATTCCACTAATATTATATTCCACCAAATTTATATATATCTAGTCAAACACCACAAAATAACTTGAAATAAACACAATGGTGTTCTTAGGTTTTGTCAAACAACTCTGCTTCAATCCCAAACTAGTTAGGGTTCATTCCGCTCTTTTCGGCTTAATAAATCAACCAAAATTTGAGCCTCTATTCACCTGTTTTGTCTTTTGTTACACTAACATTGTATCAGAAACAACAGAATGAGCTCATAAATTACAACAGATATTCAATAATTTCACCTCCAGATAAAGAAAACTACAATAAATTATAGAGCTAGTAGTTCTAGAACATTAATGAGCAAAATATATACAGTTAAAACATCATTCTTCTGATAATAAACATACCGGAGCTGCAGGGATCACCGGATTGAGATTCGGATCCGTCGCCAAAACGGGTCCTCCCCAAAACGGGTCTTTGCGCAGCCAAAATGGAAGAGATATCAGTTTTAAGCTGACCAAGAATTATGCCCCTGTACTCCGCTATTCTCTCAGCCTTTTGCTTAACTTCTTCCTCCAGTAATCCTACTTCTTCCTCCAGTATTTCTGCTTCTTCCTCCATTATTCCTGCTTCTTCCTCCAGTATTCCTGCTTCTTCCAGCTCTGGTACGTCATCGTTTTGCTCTACAGTTTGCTGCTGAGCTTGACCCAACATTCTAGAGCGGGGATTGGTTGAGTTTGAAAATTTTAAAATGAATTTTGAGGACCGCATTTAAGTAATTGTTATTCCTCCTTCAAACACTATAACATTCCAAATATACTTTTGGAATCTTGTGTATCATTAAAGATAAAATGAAAATATTAAAAAAATAATTATTTTTTAAAGCACATCAAAACTATAAGTAAGACACAAATTAACACCAACAAAGTTTGTGATGGAGTAGTAAATACTCCTTCATCCTTAATCAGAGGTCTCGGGTTCGAATCCTTGCGTGTGGAGTCGCCTTTGTTAGGGAGTGCTTTACCCCAATGTGGGACTTCCCGAAACGAATCCGGAGTTAATCGGGCCTCAATATAAATATCGGACACCGGATGGAAAACCAAAAAAAAAAAAGACACACAAATTAACCGAGATAATATAACTTTATTTTAGTTTTTGCAATTATAGTCCTAAGGCACTTCAAAATATTAACCGAAATGGTCCCCAAGTATGCACAGAAGTTCTACTCCACCCTTCCTCAATGTCAAATTAATTGAAATGACTTTTGCTCTCGGTTATAACTTATAATTGGGATCAAATAAGCTCCCACTGTTATCAAAAGAGCTTATCTATGCCCTTATAGACGGATGAAGCATTATTTTGTTCAACTTATTTCCTAATTATGTTGATTAGCAAAAAAAGATTAGCCTTTGGCGCTGCCACGTGTCCCTACGTGGCAAAATTTTTATTCACCTCTTTAAAGTGGTGAGAAGAGAGGTACGCGGGTAGTGAACACTTGCGGTAATGGTAGTCAAGCACTTGTAAATCATATATCTCAATGAACCAACTAAATTTTTACGCAATGAACTAAAACTTTTAAGGGTTGATATAAAAATTTATTCGTATCGGGTGCTTACTCTAAACCAATAGATACATAACATGTGTCTTGCTTGTAAACTTCAAGCACTTAACCATGGTAAAATATATGCATTCTCACCTTATTAAGTCACTTAAGTATGAGGAATTAACACAGTTTACTATAAATATCTGGTGCGGATAAGTTTTACTGATCATTTGGTTTAGAAACAATTTATGCAAAGATTAGCTCTTCAAGGAATTAATAAGTGTTTGGTTCATTGTATTAAAAATTAAGTATTGAATATAAAACTTAAACTTATATTTAGTTAAAAATTGTACAACCATTTTTTCACAACTCTATACTAGAAAATTTGTATGACTGCTCTATCTCAATTCTCAAATAAACAAACTAAACCCAATATGAATAAGAAGTATATATCAAATAACATTAGTAAGTCAAAAGATGTTTAAGGTGTTAGCTTAGGATAATCAAAGACTTAAAATGTACATGAGCCAGTGTCCACGACTTGAGGTGCTAGCTTCATGAATTTTTTTTTATTCATCCCAAAAGATATTAAAGCTGGTTTACACTCAAGTAAATCACAAGACGAGTACCGATTTTATCTTTCTAACACCGATACGAAGTCATGTAAAATCTAACTCTATTTGAAATTAGAAGTTTTCCTTTTTTTTTCTTTCACTTCCAACTCCCACCAGATTAGTTAGACGGCCACTGTTTCCTAACTCCAGCATTAATTACATTATAAAACGAATTCAAGCACCAATTCAAAGAACAAAGTAATGATGTGTTAAATCTGGGTTATTTTTGTTTTTATGAAAATTTAATCCAGGTATAGGCAATACAAATTGTTATTCCACCTTGTAGGTGGTATAAAATTATACTTAAATTGATGAATAAACTAATACATGTGTACACCTCCTTTGTGCAAATATAAGTTTCTTTTTCCAATTAAAGAAACGACCAAACAATGGCCTTCTGATCCTCTTGACCCTTTATAGTTTATATCTTTGCTTAACTATCAGTTCATTCTTGTGCGTAGACGACCTCACCTCGACAATACCATAGGAACCCGACGAACAAACAACCTCAAACATCAGTATTCATCAAACCAATTGTGAATGACACAGACCAACTAATTACTAAATAAAGAATTTAACAGAGAATAATGAAAGCACAGAGGGAAGTAAGGACTAAAGTAGAAATGGACCTTTTAGCCAGATATTTCTTTATTACTTTGAAAATGAGAACCTCACGAACAAATCGGCATGGCTTCAAGTGTACAAAAAGGAAACCCTCACGAACTAAACCGAAACTGCTGAACGGAATCCTCGTCGGCGAACTCGACTTGACTGAACCTCGATTTTTAGCGAAGTTGAAATTTACCTTCTCTCTCTAATTTTTCGTCCCCCAGTCCCCTTTTCGTACTCCCCTCAGTGTATGCTTGGAAAGCCACCGTTAATTGGATTGGTTGTAATTACATAATGACAATGTATTTGTTTATCATAACGTAATTATAATATAATTTAAGAGTGTGTTGTTTGGTTGCACAACTATAATTATACAGTTAGATTATATTTTAAATAAAATTAAAAATTAATATAATAAATATATGCCAATAAATGATTAGTTATAAGTATAAATGATATTAGATTTGGTATTTAAGATGCATAATTTTCTTGAATATACACTAATTAGTAATCATATTTATAACTAATATTGTAAAAATAATTGATATATTTTCTAAAATTAATATTAAGTTTAATTAATTATAAAAACTAGAAACATATGCTTTGTAAGAACATCATGGAATGCGTGCTTGGTAAAATAAATTAATATTAAATATAATATCATAACATTTTATGAAAATATTTTGACAAAACTAATCTATCAATTCTAACTAAAATATAAACAGCATGCAATGTGAAATAACAAGCCGATGCTAGTAAAACAAGAAAATTGGAACCATAAATATAAGACAATTTCAAAATCCAAAAAAAAAAAAGTTAACAAGTAATTACTTGATTAGACAAACATGACAAATTGTGTAATTACACTAAAATCCTACGTAACTGGGTGTAATTACAAAGTTTTGCATGTTTGTCTGGCCAAGTAATTACTTGCTCAGCATGGAATTGGTTGTAATTTAAGGTGTAATTACTCTCTTCAATTCTCAAGGGGATGTGAGAATTGGTGTAATTATATTGTGTAGTTACAAGGTTGCCTTTTAATTTCTTTCCTTTTTGTTTTTATTTTAATTTATTTCCTTTATAGCTTTTTATTTCTTTTGAAATTTTTAAAAGATATTTTTGTTTGTGCATTATTTATCTTTTATTTCTCTACCTTTACTTCTTGTGATTTCATGTAGTTGCCTATATTTTATTATTTCATTTTTTAAAACTACACCTCGTAATATTAGAAATAATGAGTCATTAACAAACTTCACATATAATGAGTGATGCAATTAAAGTGAAATTTTGGTGGTGAATGTGGTTATAAACTTATTATGATTCCTAATATTAAGTTGTAGTGGAACTATTATTATTACTTTCGAATTTGACAGATGTTAAGCTATTATTTTTTTGAAATTGTGTTATATTCATGGTTCTAATTTACTTATTTTAGTAGTATTGGCTCACATTGCATATTGTTTATTTTTTAGTTAGAATTGATAGATTAGTTTTATCAAACATTTGAATAATGTTATGACATTATATTTATAAATATTAATTTATTTTATCAAACATGAATTCCATGATATTTTTCAAACCATATGTTTTTAGTTTTTGTAAGTATCTAAACTAAATATTATTAATTTGGAATATATGTATAAATTATTTTAGTATTAGTTATAAATATATGATTACTAAGTAATATATATTCACGAAAAAGTATATATCAAAAACCAAATATATTTATTATATTAACTTTTAAGTTTTGATAATTACTTCATTTAAAATTCAATTTAACTATGTAATTACATTTCTGTAACCAAACAGTAAATTTGTAATTACATTATAATTACACTATGACAAACAATAAGTCATTATAATTATATAATTGTATAATTACTAGGTTATGTAATTATTACACCAATTTCAGTTACATGGTGGCTTTCAAACATACGCGTATCAGTAGGAAGTTGTTAGGAAAGTGGGGTGGGAATTGATTATCAAATGATAAGATAGAATTTTTTGCCATGTGACAATTTTTCATTGCCTCTTTTTTGTCTTTTTTTATAAAAGGTAATCTAAAGTTAAAAATATTATACTAATATTTTAAACTAAAAAAAAATTACTAAGAAAAGAATGAAATTACTACTTTTACCAAAATAAGAAGGAAAACATATTTTGTTGTGATTTTTTTCTTCTTTTACAAATGAAACACAACTAATATCTAAACGTGATTCTTTTTAATCATTTTGCAATTTTTTAAATTAAAAGCTATAAAAAGGTGAAACAAAAAATATCGAGATTAAACTTGAAAATTATTTAAATACTAAAAGTGATAAAATCCAAATATGATAAAAAATTAGGTGCTTACGACATGAATTAATTATCTTCAATTTGAAATCACAACCAAATAATGTATTAACTCCATACAAGGTTATACTAGGATTATTTGTCTTATACAACATAATTTTTTCTTATAGGCTAATTCCCGAAAAATAACTTATTTCACAAAAACGGCTTATATCACTTTGTAAATCTTTATACAACCAGTTGTTTTCATTCTCTTGATTTCCTTTGATTATTAAGCATTTGATAAAAAAAATACAAACCAGCCACAACACAACTCAAAAATCCTGAATAATACATATTATATGAAGGCAAGAAATTCATACACTTTTATGTGCAATTGCCAATCCAACAGGATAAAAGAAAAATTAAAACTTAGTAAATGAATTGTAGAATCCCTCCAACACGTACATGTCTTTTTCATACATCACATATATGAAAAAGAAGAAGAGAAGGAAGTGTCAAACTTATACAACATTATACACAAATATACACATTTATACACAATTATAAACTTCCATAGAGACCTCTTATACACTGGCAATGTATATACATCCTTATAAACTGAAAAATATATAATTATGCAACATTATACACAAATATACATATTTATATACAACTATACATAATTATCCAATAATGTATAAGTGTATATAAACACCACTTATACAATATTTTCACTAGAAAACATAGTATGTCCAACACTACACTTGTTGTAAATAATGTATCAACTTGTATAAACATGTATAATAGTGTATAAGAGGTGTTTGCATATCCATATACACTATTATATAGTGTATACAAACTGTTACATAGTTATGATTTTTTTATCCAAGCTTCGAGTTGTAGTAGAAGGTATTGGATGATTCAACTCGTCAATAGGTATAAAACAATTTTGCGCCAGCGATTCCGAATTCAACACCAGACAAGATACACCCAATTTAAGATTCAAATATGTGTGTATTTTTATTTTTCTTTCAAAATCTTCAATATTCTTCTGCTTGCCACCATTAGACTTGGCGGGCTTGGACGACGGAAGATGAGCCTGAGCCTTTCTTCAAGCCATTGATGGCAGAATTGCGTAGGGGGTAGGGGGAGGGGGAATAGCGAGGGCTGGGTTAAGAGAGGATAGGAAATCTGTGTGGGTTAGAAAGAAAGAAGCAAGAGGCGGTGGGGAGAGAATTTGGTGTGCTGAGAATGAAGAAAGAAGAAAATAATAAAAACTCTAGAAGTGTGTCTTTAATAATGGGCTAAAGGCTGAAAAGTTTTTTGTCAAGTTATATACGATATGTGCTAAACCGGATAAAACTTCAAATGTGGGCCATTCTCGATTGGGCTGTTAGGCCAAAGGGCAGTAATTCTTTCTTTAAATTATAAGTGGGTCATACTTTTATCCTCGAAACCAATTGACCCCTTAATTTAATGTAATGTTTTATGTTCATGTGGTGTCTCCAAAGCAACGTTTTTCTTGCATTCCTTTATGCAGTATTGCAGCATGCTAAATGCCTACACTCTGTCTCTTTTCATGACTTAGTCCTTCTTATCAAATTCAAGAACCTATGACGTCAAAAGTTTAGAGAATATCTAATTCAGTTGCTAGAGTTTGTTTTAAAGAATTATATGTCAAGGAGAAAAGAGGATGCCCCTTGGCCCCGGGAATGTGTAACAAATGCACCTTTAAAAAATATATATATATATATTGTCCCAATTAATTAACTTGAATATTTCATCAAGTTCTTATTGTATTCATTCAGTATAACTATCAAGTAACTTTGCTTCTAAAGCTTAGACAAATAAAAATAAAAGCACTTAATATTTTGTTTGTTTTTATTAGGAATTGAACCCTAATCTCCTAAACAGACATCTTCTTCATTAACTACTATACCACATCCTTGTGTGTGCAAGTCACAAGTTGAATGGTGACCAAAATTTGATATTTTTAAATAGAAAATAACAAATTTTAAAATAACAAATTGTGCAACTGTAAAATAAAAAGTATGATATATAACTTAAATAGTCGTATGTCAAGCAAGTCTGGGTGGTGTAGTTGGTTATCACGCTAGTCTCACACACTAGAGGTCCCCGGTTCGAACCCGGGCTCAGACATTATTTTCGCGTTTTTCGTGATGTCATCGTTTTAGCTTTCTCTCTCTCTCTTTTTTTATTTTTATTTTGGTGTCTGGTTAGGTTTCTCATCTATCTTAATCACACCATTTTCAGTTCTCCAACTCTCACTTTGAGTCGACTGAATTTATGTGAAAATGTACTGCTGCCCATTCTCACCTTCAAAACAGAGTCTTTATCCCTCAATTCCTAAAAATCAACCAAAAGATTTGATTTTTGCTTCAAGAACATCATATTATGGGTTTGGTAATGCAAACAAAAGGGTGTGCAAAGGAATGGTTTTTACTTCAAGACAAAATATTTATGGGTTTTCTGATGTAGCCAAAAGGGTGTCTATTTCATTTACTCGTTTGGGAAATGGCGATCGTTTGGTCAAAGTCAGGTGTGGAGGGTCACATAAGAATGATGAGTTTTATATAAGAAGATGTGTGGAGATTGCTAAGAAAGCAGTTGGGCATACAAGTCCTAATCCTATGGTTGGGTGTGTAATTGTCAAGAATGGGGAAATTGTAGGTGAAGGTTTTCACCCAAAAGCTGGCCAGCCACATGCTGAGGTGAGTTCATTGCTTTGTTTTTTTATTTTTATATTTCTAATGGATGTTTCTGTTTTTTCGTTTGGCTATTGTTTGATTTGGTTCTTGAATTGAGATTGCGAGCTTTTGACATTCAGTAATTGAAAGAACTGAAATGATGTTTGGGTTTTAGAAACTAGTACTAGTTCAATTTCTTGGTTTGGGAGCATAATTGTAATGTTCCAACTACTCTTAGATTGCAAGTTGCAGTATATTGGCCTTTCTCCATTGTATATGTGAGAAAGAAACAAAATATAGTTATTCCTACATAATGCAAGATCTTTGTAATTAGTGATTGGTCTTGATTGTCACATATCTTTATATTCTGAAATGCTTATATCCAGTCGATGTTATTTATTTCACAAGTATCAGACCTTGATAGTCTTTCCAATTTGTTTGCTTAAACATGTCTTACGTTTAGGTTGCAGTAGCTGTTAACTTCAAGGATAAGAAGAGCTTTGTGATTTGGTTTATATAAAATGCTAGAGCTAGGATCCTAGTTTTACTCTGTTTTGTAGTTAAGTCCAAGGAGATTGTCGCAATGCCGATTAGCTCAAATTTAAATGCACCACTTGATAAGTTTTTGATTATGATTTTGGTTCTTAAGTTATCTCTTATTTTTGGTTATGGTCTGTATTGTTCGATAGAGTACATTTAATCTTCAACTAACTTTACTAATTATTGTAGTAGATCCGGTTGATTCCATTAGCTCTAATAACCAAAGCTATATGTTTGGTTTAATTTTAGGTTAGATATTTGCACTTGAACAAAACAGAAACCAAAACCAGAATCAAAACAAAACAATAACTCAGGGACAAGAATAATTTTCTAATGAGGAATAAGGAAAAACAGAGAAGATTGGACTAGACATTTGAGGAAACAGATATACTTAACCTGAATTAGAGTATTAAATTAATAAATTTATGTGACAGAAAAAATATCATCCAAAGTTCAGTCTCACTCTTTGGAGTGGGAAGGGAACCTAACACTTTGTCCGTGCTGAGTTATCTATCAATTGAACCTATTTTCTATGCAATTTCGGTTTGCTAGGACCGTAGATATTGAGTCTTCAGAATCGGAATTTTTGCTAATTATCTAAATATATAAAGTGTAAATGTAGGTTTTTGCACTTCAAGATGCTGGTGATTTAGCAGAAAATGCAACAGCATATGTGACCTTAGAGCCATGTAATCATTTTGGAAGAACTCCACCATGCACGGAGGCATTAATCAAGGCCAAAGTGAAAAAGGTTGTTGTCGGGATGGTGGATCCAAATCCTATTGTAGCTTCAACTGGTCTCAGTAGATTAAGAGATGCAGGAATTGAAGTGATCGCAGGTGTTGAGGAAGAACTTTGCAGGAATCTTAACGAAGCTTATATACATCAAATGCTGAGTGGAAAGCCATTCGTCGCACTCAGGTATAATTTTGATATTCCCACAATTGTTGTAACCTGCTACGCCATGATTCAGGACCACGTCATTCAGCGTGCTTATATCAGTTTCTCTATTAACAAATAATTTATCCGTAACAACAGGTACTCTCTCTCAGTTGATGGTGAATTCTCAAATCAGCTGGGCACAGAAGTCTTGGAGTCTGGTGGATACTACTCAAAGTTATTACAAGAATATGATGCGGTAATTGTTTCTTCCTTCTTGCAGTCGCAGAATTATTCTGTTCTTTCATCTAAAGAACCAGGAGCAAAACAACCTCTTCAGATTGTATTAGCAAAGAGTTCAGATTCACTTCAACTCCCTGCTGTTACAGATGACATATCATCTAAAACTATAATCTTCAGTGATAAGGAGATTACTATGGAGCTTGAAGCAAGTCAAAGAGGGATAGAGACAGTAGTTTTGGATAGGATGAATTTAACAGCTATCCTTGAACACTGCAAGCGTCAAGGAATGTATAGTGTGATGCTGGACTTGAGGGGAAACTTTGCAGATTTTGAGGAAATCCTGCAAGAGGGTTTTGAACAAAATTTATTTCAGAAGGTTATTGTGGAAGTGTTGCCAATTTTTGGTGGAAGTGGTAAAGATGCTTTTAAGCATATGCAGCAAAACAGAAGGCTGAAGAACTTAACATCGAGGACCTTAGGCGAGAGTATTCTGCTGGAAGGATATCTCTAGGTGGATGGAGTATTTTAGTGAACTTAAAATCTGCTGTTAGATTGTACAATGAGGGTGATCATACAAGAAATCTTCCATTTACAAGAGGGAGTTGGACAGGCAGCAGCAACAAGTCTACAAGCATATCAATATTACATTCCTGCCTCTATCTCTGAACCAACTGCTACTTTTTTCATCTCTCGTCAAAACTAGTCCAAGAGGTCCAGAGCGAGATCAAAGATTCTCTTGTCAACGTCGTAGAACTGGCTGTTCTTTGTACTAAAGTCTTGGCCCATTCAAATTTTTGCTAGAAAATGTACAATATTAAGACAAGCATGTAATGTTGCTTTCATTCTTGCATCTTCAATTGACAATAAAAATGGCTGTGTGTTTTGGTCTTCACTTCCATTTGATTATCTGCTGCACTTGTTGATTGCTAATCTCGTTATTTAACTAATGGTGTCACAAATATTGGATCCAAGCACCATTTAAGCGAGTTTATCAAGTACTAAATCGGGCATTTGAAAGCACCAATACAAAATTATATTCCTCTATAATATTTACTGAAAAACCATGCCTTCATACATCTCCTGAGATGAGAAATTTTAATTTTTAAACAAGACACTGACACAGGCACAAACACCAGTACTTTGTTTTACAATTGCAATGACAATTCCTTCCTTGACTCAACTATTTGCGAGCAGAATGGACAATGTTTGAGTCGAAGTTGAAAATATCATTTGAAGTTGAAATAGAAAAGTGCTTGTGGATTTTCAAATAACCCACAAAGTTGAGTTTAGTGCGCTTTCAATTTTTAAATTTATGTGATTCTATTTTCCAAATTTTCACTTGCTTTTTAGTTTTCGTGCTTCTTTGGCATTAAGTATGTTTTCTCCAATGTTTTTCTTTTTATGGTTAATTTAGTGCTGCAGAGCTCTTGTGGAAAAAGAATTGGCCTTTGTTATCCAGTGATTTGGTTTCTATAATAATTTTTAGTAGAAAATATCAGACTTTAGTGGGAAACTATTGGCATCAGCATTTCGAGATGATGGCAGTGGATATTGGAATGACTGAAACCCCAAATTGAGAAGGAAAGGGATTAATAAGTGATGAAGTTTTATTCTTATATTTATCTTTTTAAAGAATGAAATTTCACAATAATTTTGCTAAGTCGGGAGACTCAGATCTATATATTATTAAAAGGAGAGGATAAAGTCCTCTCCTTAAACCAAGTGATATCATAAGAAAAAACCACATGACATAAATAGTTAATAATTAGTTATTTAGTTTATAATTAGTTATTGGTTATTATTTTTGAATTTAAATATCTATAAAATAATAATATAAAATATTTTATAATATAAAAACGAAAATTAATAATTAGTTATCTTCTATCTATATATTATTAAAAGGAGAGGATAAAGCCCTCTCCTTAAGCCAAGTGACATCATAAGAAAAAGCCACGTGGCATAAGTAGTTAATAATAATTATTAAAAGGAGAGGATAAAGCCATCTCCTTAAGCCAAGTGACATCATAAGAAAAAACTACACGGCATAAGTAGTTAATAATTAGTTATTTAGTTTATAATTAGTTATTGGTTACTATTTTTGAATTTAAATATCTTCAAAATAATAAAATAAAATATTTTATAATATAAAAATGAAAATTAATAATTAGTTACCTATAAAATAATAAAATAAAATATTTTATCATATAAAAACTAAAATTAGTAATTAGTTATTTCGTTTATAATTATTTATTGGTTATTATTTTTAAATTTAAATATCTATAAAATAATAAAATATAATATTTTATAATATAAAAACAAAAATTAAAAAAAATTGTTCATTCAAAGTGGAGAGTAGTTTCAAGTTGGAGTCTTTAAATTATTTTGAAATTAAAAAACTAAAATCACAAAAAAAAAAAAAACCGCCTATTTAAAATTTCTTTTTTCTTAATAATAATAATTTTTGTTTTCTTTTTTAAAAATAAAAAATTATTTATTCAGAAAATCTATTAATATATAATAGGAGATGCAAAGAAATATTGTGATGACAAGTGACATAACATTAAATTGACACATATAAAAAAATTTGGACAATCCTCCAACTTTCTTGGAGTTTCAAAATTCAAATTTATTTAAATGTGAAGGACACGTTTTTTTCAAAATTCAAAAATACAAAATTTTAAATTTTTCAAGAAATAGAAACCACCAATAAAAATCACCATCTACTCCCACTTTCTCCATTCCCCTTCCTCTCAACACATATAAAATATTTCTTTCACTATAAAGCAAGAGCGCTAAATTATTTTGACAACACATTCTATAGAGGAAGTTAATATTTTATTTGATCAAATTAGAGTTATGTAAAAGGACATACTTTACTGCCTTGATGATGTGAATTCCACAAGAAATTTGATAGACACGAAATGTATTGAGACTGTCAAAGGATTCTTCAGACATGTCCTTTTACTAAGAATTTTTTTTGATACCAATTGTATTATACTTTGTTTTTATCAACGTAATACATAAACTTTTCCGTTCTTTAAAATCTAAAAAACACAAGAAAGATTTTTTAAGTTTTTATTTGTTTCCTCGATTTAAATAGTGAAAGGAAGATTTTTTTCCCTACAATTCTTTCATACCAGTTTAGCCTTTATTCTTAGCAGACGAGGTTATTTTTAAAAATAGAATATTCTCATTAAAACTCATAAAGTATTAGGAATGATCAAACTACATGGATTAAAATTTATAATTTGCGCGACTGCAAATTCAAAGAAACATTACCCTTTCAGTTAGTTTGGACATGATCTTACATCTATGAATGTAATATTGCCCGTATTTCTTTGCCAAATTCTATCTTCATCTTTTTTGTAATATTTTTGTTGAGTTTATCGCATAGAGTTGACAATTCAGGAAGTGTGAAGTCATACATCAATCGAGAAATAAAAACTTTGGTTGTGGAAGACAGAAATCATACAAGTTTATCCAAAGTTTGATCTTCGATCTTTGATAATTACATGGATTCATTTGTTAGATAAGTTCTCTAGCCAGAGAAAGTAGGCAATTTCGTGGAAGTTGTTGTGAAAAGTGAGATCAGTTCCAGTTGCTTAGATTCATATTTCAGAGAAAGGATGGAGTTCGACGAGAATGCTTTGTTCGTAAAGCTCATTATTTTATGTAATAAATTCAAGCTAATTGAACAGAGACAATGCTTTTGTTGCATATATTGTATAGTCCTAAAGATTGTGACTAATTTTGTTGTACCAAATACAGTTTAAGAAGAAGTATAGGTTGTTACTTTCATTAACCAATAACATATTCTTTTGGATTATTTTTCATTACCATTTCAAGTAATATTTCTTATTATTTTTTTAATTTTATAATTCTCCGCACATCGTGCGGGTACGAATACTAGTTGTAAAAAATGTGTAAAGAAAAATTCACCCGATAATACCTATTATTACCCCTTTGACCTTTCCCTTTTTTTTGACACGTGACATGCTGTGACATGGGGAGTCCGGAACCCAATTAGGCAAAATTGGACAAATAGAACAAAAATAAGTCAAAAAAAAAAATAGAACCGAACTATGTATAACGCCACACTATGTGGCGCTATACACTAACGGTAACTGTGCCGTTAGTGTATAGCGCCACATAGTGTGGCGTTATACATACTGAAATTTCTGACAGGCAGGTATAACGCCATAGTACCCGGCGTTATACCTATTTTTCTAGGAAAATGTGCCGTCGTGTTTAAGAGAGTCCCCAGAGTCCCCATCCTCATTCTTCCCTCATTGTTTAATCTTCTTCTTCTTCATTTGGTCCCCCACCCCGATTCTGCCCAGTTTTAAAAAAAAATAAAAAAATTTTGGGCCCCCCCCGTCACATAAAAGTTGAATAGTTTTGGTCCCACTTTCGAGTAGAGCATCGTATTGTTGTTGATACACATTTTCGGAGTCAAAATTTTAATTTATTCGAGGTATTTCGTTTTATTATATGTTGAAACTTTAATAATAATGCATATTTTTTGATTTGTATGTGTTCTATTTCATTTTTTGTTATTTTTTTGCGAAACTAGTATGTTAAATTTATCCGGTTCGTTTTGTGTTATTTTTTTGCGAAACTAGTATGTTAAATTTATCCGGACTTAATAATTATTTTTATATATATGTGTTTCATGTCGTTATGTGTTTTATTAGTAATTAAATTTATTTTTTGTTCATGTTTAGTTTAGATTATTTTTTAGCATAGTAAAATCTAGACCTTTTTAGTATAGTAAAATGTAGACCCTTGTAGCGCAGTAAAATGTAGAGCCTTGTAGCGTAGTAAAAATACTTTAGTTTAAATATCTTATACTGGTAGTCGAAAATATAAACTTTGTACAATTAAGTTAATAATTGTACAATACACAAAATTATAAAAATATTAAATTTGACACATAAGTAATTATTAATATTAATTTGGTGCCACTGGGCCTCAAAATATCGAGCCCGAACCCAAATATATAAATATATATATTATTGATAGTTGGGTGCTACTAGGCCTCAAAATATCGAGCCCGAAACCCATATATATATAATATTGAATTTGACACATAATTACTAATGTTAATTTGGTGCGACTGGGCCTCAAAATATCGAGCCCGAAACCCAAATATATAAATATATATATATATATATATATATATAT